>JAJHZJ010000678.1:0-169049 GCA_023548195.1 Bettongia penicillata ogilbyi | reverse complement strand
CCCCTCTACCACCCTGGGCCTGGTGCTGGACCACTTAACTGTCTCATAGAGATAGGACAGATTTTTTCTACTGACCTTCCAATTTATCTTAGGTGTTTTGGGGTTGTGAAGTCTGGCAACTGTCAGAGATGCCAGAGATTCATTCCCTCAATGCCTGCTCAGTTCCTGTCTGTGCTGATAAGGCCCATGCTAGTCTATGCTTTGCTCCGATTGTGGTGGGAGAAATGCTTCCTGTCAACCTTCCAGGCTGTCTTTGACTAGAGATTTACTTCACTCTATCATTCTCTGGGTTCTGAAGCTCCATAGTTTGTTTAGAGTCATTTCTACAGGTATTTGGCTATACTTTGGGGGACAGCTCTAGTAAATCTCTCTTTCTACTATATCATCTTGGCTCCACCCCCTGTTTTTCTTCTTTTTGAAGATGACCAATGATGTCATGGGTGATATCTTGACTTGTAAATGAATTGGATTTAAGTGAGGCATAATTGCACAAGTCCTTAGCCTCAGTCTCTCTTCCAGTCATCAAAGACCAAAAGCAAGGCAAAAGTTAGGATGATTAACAGTGGCCTGGGATACAATGGATGGCTTTAGCATCTTTGATGCCTGATCAAGCTCTAAGTGCTCCACAGTACCTGCTTCATCTCCCTTCATGTCTGTTAGAACAAATAGTTCTCATTCACCCAATCCACTGGAAAAATTCTTCATGTGCTCGTGGGAGGCATCTCCCTAACACCAATTGTTTGAGGTCTGTTGGTTACCCTCCACCTAGTTTAATCCATTACCAAGAGAATTTTACTGGATTTAGGCCACTATTCATGCTATAGATTCTTGGAAGCACAGATGAGAGTTAGATGAAAGGTAGATATTATAAGTCAACGGGTATTCCTGTAGAGAGCTCAGCAAGCCCTCATACCAGAGAGTTGTATTGTCTGTAAACACCATAAAGTCACCACCAGTATAACTTCCTTCTCCATAGCCTACTCTAAATTTTATTTTTTTTCTTTCATTTACAACCTGGTTCATCCTGAAATTTTCTCTCACCCTCTAGATCCAAAATGTTATATCAATTCTACCTTCACACTAAATCTTCTCCATTCACAGTCATCTCCCTCATTCTGGTTTTCATCACATCTTCCCCAGGTAGTTATAAATGCCTTCTGATTATCCTCCCAGTTTCACATCTTGTCCCTTTCCCAATCCATCTTCCACACAGCTGCCAAAATATTTTTACTGTTACTGCCCTATTTAAGAGCCTCCAGAGCATTTTATCAAAAAGTTGCTTACTTCTGTTATTCTACCTTACTTCTTGCTTGCCATACACAGGAACAATGATATTTCATTCATTATGCCAAGGGGAGAGGGTCCATAAGACAAAAGACTGATAAAGGTCTCTGTAGATTTATTAGGAGATTTCATCTTCATAACAACCAAGAGAGGTAAGTAGAATAAGTATTGAAGTAGCTATTTTTAAGATGAACAAATTATGATTAGAGGAGTTAATGATTTGTTCAAGGATTCAAAGATCACAACTGACAGAACTGATGCTTGAACTTACATTTCATCCTAGTATATCCCTGTATCAAGAAGAATCAAAGGAAAATTCCCATCATTGATGATGGGCTTGTTCACAAAAGAAAGGACCATTACAAAAACTGCAATAACTCAGGACTCACTTTTTAAAATATCACATCATTCTTAGTTGCAGGTGCAATATGACCCTAAAAATATCAGACATATAAGAAAGTGCATCCTAACAGAATTCTTTTGCTAAGACTAGACAGAAAATACCTAGGATCAAACATCATATATCTGGATTAATAACTGAAGCAATTTTCTTCACTTTTTCTCACTGAATTCAGGAAAATCTATCATGACGATATGTGTCAGGCACCATACTTTTTTAAAAAAAATTAATTAATTTATTTAACTTTTTACATTCATTTTCACAAAATTTTGGGTTCCAAATTGTCTCCCCTTTTATCCCCTCCCCCCACCCCAAGAAACCGAACAAATAATTTTCCCTATCACCAATCTGCCCTCTCTTCTATCATCCCTCCCTTCTCTTGTCCCCATCTTCTCTTTTGTCCTGTAGGGCCAGATGACTTTCTATTCCCCATTAACTGTATTTCTTATTTCCTAGTAGCAAGAACAATACTCAAGAGTTGTTTCTAAAACTTTGAGTTCCAAATTTTCCCCATCCCTCCCTCCCCACCCATTCACTTTGGGAAGGCAAGCAGTTCAATATGGGCCATATCTGTGTAATTTTGCAAATGACTTTGATAATAGTCGTGTTGTGTAAGACTAACTGTATTTCCCTCCATCCTATCCTGCCCCCCATTGTTTCTATTCTGTCTTTTGATCCTGTCCCTCCTCAAGTGTTGACTTCAAATTCCTTCCTCCTCCCATGGCCCTCCCTTCCATCATCCCCCCCCTTGCTTATCTCCTTCTCCCCCACTTTCCTATATTGTAAGATAGGTTTTCATACAAAAATGAGTGTGGATTTTATTCCTTCATTTGCTCAAATGTGATGAGGGTAAACTTCTTTTTTTTTTTCTTAGCTCTCCTCCTTTTCCCTCCACTAAAAAGTCTCCTGCTTGCCTCTTGAATGAGATATAATTTACCCCATTCCATTTCACCCTCTTTCCTCCTCCTACCTTTCTCTCTCACCATTTACCTTAATTTCTTTTAAGATATGGTCTCATCCCATTCAATTCACTCTGTGCTCTCTGTCTCTGTATGTGCATGCATGTGTGTACGTGTGTGTGCATACACGTGTGTACGTGTGTCTGTGTGTGTGTGTGGTCCCACCAACTACCCAGATACTAAAAAGTTTTAAGAGTTACAAATATTGTCTTTCCATGTAGGAATGTAAACAGTTCGCTTTTGGTAAGTCCCTTATGACTTCTCTTTGCTGTTTACTTTTTCATGCTTCTTCTCATTCTTGTGTTTGAAAGTCAACTTTTCTTTACAGCTCCGGTCTTTTCATCAAGAATGCTTGAAAGTCCTCTGTTTCACTAAAAGACCATATTTCCCCTGAAGTAATATACTCAGTTTTGCTGGGTAGGTAATTCTTGCTTTGAGTCCTAGTTCCTTTGACTTCTGGAATATCCTATTCCACGCCCTGCGATCCCTTAATGTAGAAGCTGCTACATCTTGAGTTATCCTGATTGTATTTCCACAATACTGGAATTGTTTCTTTCTAGCGGCTTGCAAGATTTTCTCCTTGACCTGGGAGTTCTGGAATTTAGCCACAATGTTCCTAGGAGTTTCTCTTTTTGGATCTCTTTCAGGCGGTGATCGATGGATTCCTTCAATACTTATTTTGCCCTCTGGTTGTAGAATATCAGGGCAGTTTTCCTTGATAATTTCATGGAAGATGACGTCTAGGCTCTTTTTTTGATCATGACTTTCAAGTAGTCCCATAATTTTTAAATTGTCTCTCCTGGATCTATTTTCCAGGTCAGTTGTTTTTCCCATGAGATATTTCACATTATCTTCCATTTTGTCATTCTTTTGGTTTTGTTTTGTGATTTCTTGGCTTCTCAGAAAGTCATTAGACTCCATCTGTTCCATTCTAATTTTGAGAGAACTATTTTCTTCAGTGAGCTTTTGAACCTCTTTTTCCATTTGGTTAATTCTGCTTTTGTAAGCATTCTTCTCCTCATTGGCTTTTTGAACCTCTTTTGCCAATTGAGTGAGCCTATTTTTCAAGATGTTATTTTCTTCAGCATTTTTTTGGGTCTCCTTTAACAAGATATTGTCGTGTTTTTCCATGCTTTTCTTGCATCTCTCTCATTTCTCTTCCCAGTTTTTCCTCCACCTGTCTGACTTGCTTTTTCCTTTTTGAGCTCTTCCATGGCCTGAGCCCACTGGACATCCCTCTGGGATGTCTGGGATACAGAGGCCTCAACCTGCACATCTTTACCTAATGGTAAGAATCTTTCCTCGTCATCATAAGTGAAAGGCGGGAACATTTGCACCCCCTCAAAGTAGATCTCTATAGTCTTATTTTTCTTCCCTTTTCTGTGCATTTTTGCAGCCAGTTCCTTGACTTCTGAGATTCCTTCCCACTCCTGCCTAGATCCACCCAGCTACTGCTTGGGATCTGAGATTCAAATGGGCTTTCCACAGTGGGAGTGGCTGCTATTCAATATAAGCTTAAATTCTGGTGCTCGGGTGGGGGCAGGGCCACCTCCCAGGCTCAGTTCCCTCAGGAGCTTCATGTAGAGACCTTCAGTAATGGAGTAGGTGGAAGCAGAGCTTTCTCCCAGGCTCAGTTTCCTCAGGGGGTTTATGCAGAGACCTGAACTTCTGTCTGCTGATTCCTGCTGTCCAGGGCTGCCGCCACTGCCTCTGCCGCTCCCTCCGCCTCTGCCTCCTGAGGGGGCCCGAGTCACAGAGACACCCTGCTCCCCTCTCGGCCAGCCCAGAAGTCTCTCTCACTGACCTGGAGTGTCTGTGGTCAGAGGGACCTTCCTGGCCACTGGAGGTTCTGTCTCTGAAGCTTGCTCAGATCTTCTCTCTCCGCCGCATGGCCAGTGCAGCGCAGGTTTGGCCTCCACTTTCCTGGGTGCGATGGACCCTGCAGATGGCTCTCCAGGGCTCTCTGGGACGGAAATCTCCTCCACTGTGTTTCTGCATGCCTTGCAGTGATCCAGAATTTGTGGGGAGCTCCTCTTACAGGAAATACATGGGCTGTGGTTTCAGAGCTAGCATACGTGAGTCTTTCTACTCTGCCATCTTGGCTCCCAGGCACTATGCTTTCAATGATTATTTCATTTGATCCTTACAACAACCCTGGGAGATAGTGGTTTTTTATTATTATTATTAACCCCATTTTACACTTGAAATGGTGGCAGACATATTCAATGACTTTCTCAAGGTCATGCAGCTAGAAAGTGTTTAAGTTCAGATTTGAACTCAGTTCATCTTAAGACCAGGCCTTGTACTCTATTATTCAGGCATCTTAGCTATTTAGGTGCCTAGGGAAAGTCAAGCAATTTCTGTTTTTAGGAAAATTTATTGTATTTAAAGTTCAATAGTTTGGAAAGGGGATATTAGTTTTATGATTCTGTTTCCACCTTGTAAGTGACATTGGATATGTGATGTAACTCCATTTGAACTTCATCTATAAAATATGATAATAATTCATACATTCTTTATCTCTCAAACTTTGCATGTGGAAACTTTAAGGTACAGTATAAATAAAATAGTATAATTGCAACATATCAAGAAACAGAAAGTTTAACCCCTTCTTCTCAAAGGTGTATGCCCTAAGCATATTATTTTGTGTTAGTTATTAATTTTAAGTCTCTATCTTCCTTGTCACATTTTATTTAGATTGAAAAAAATAAATAGCTTGAAGAAGTCAGAATATGCAGAGAGTGATATTCCAATATTTACTTTGATTTTTTACTTATTAGGATGCCATTTGGCTTATTTTTTTATTAGACTGTAACATTTACATTTTAATCTTTGATTAAATATTTTAATTATAGAAATTAATTTTTGAGGAATAGAAAGTTTATGTTAAAAGAAAAAAATATTTTAACAAAAAAGTCCATAGTTTTCAGTTATTAAAAAGTAACAAGATTATTTGAGATTGAAAGCTCAAACCTAAGAAGATGAAGTGATTTATCTGAAACCATTCACATAATTATTAAGGAGCAGATCCAAGATTCAAACTCAGGTCTTCTGACTTGAAATTCAGGGTATCTATCACAGTAGTGCAATGGCAGGGAATGACTATTTTTCTTATTTATTAGATGTAGAAATAGCCAACTCAACTCACAGAGAAAATGGAACACTAAGATTAAACTGAGGTTTCCAAACTCTTTGCTCCAGGATCTCTTTACACATGATCTTCCCAATCTTCATAGTTGTAGTACTGAGTGATGATAGTACTCTTTACCTTTTGAAATTACTTTACGTTTCTCAGTATATATTTTGAATTGATTATTTGTGTATATATCTATGTAGTCATTTTTTCTTTGATGAACTATTATGTTATGCTTTGCACTTCATAGATGCTTAATAAAAAATTACTGGATTTAATTTAATTGAAAATGAGACAGTGTTGACTATTGCTTGCCCCAAGAAATACAAGTTAAAGAGGAATCATTTGTTTTCCAGTCATATTAAAGTCAATTATTTTACAGCTGGGTCTATTTTGAAACACACAGTGTTTACTCTTTATTCACAGCAGGAGAAGCCACACACTAATCAGAAAAGAGAGAAAATCCAGTCATATATAGTTTCAAATAAACTTTTAATTTGAATTGATATTCATTTTTATGCACATTGATTTACAAGTTGGAAAGTTACCAAGTAATACAGAGGATAGTGATTAGGCAGTATTACAGTACAAACTATATATTAAACTAGGATATAATTAAGACAAATCCATGTAAAAATTTTTTAAGCATTTAGTAATTTTTACTTATTAAAATTTTTATTTACTATTTATTACATATCACATAGAATTTGTCATTTATTTATTAAACATTTTCTCATGTATATGACATAAGATTATACTCTTGAAAAGACTGCTTAGAAAAAAACAATTGTAGTACAATAATTTCTCATTATTTCTGGGATCTGTATTTGTGAATTTGCCTACTTTCTAAAATTTATTTTTAACCCCCAAAATAAAAACTCATGATACTTTCTAGGTTATTTGTGGGCAAATGCAGAGAAGTGAAAAATTTGAGTTACTCACTGCAAATATTGGCAACTGTAGTTGAGCAAACAACATGCTGCCTCTTTATTTAGGTCTCACACTATAAACCATTATCCTTTCTGAATCCTATTTATTATCACTTTCCCCCTGCTTTTTTTGTGCTTTTTGTTGGTAAATTTGCTTTTTGAAATAGTCCCCAAGCGTGGTGCTGAAGCATTGTCTAGCGATCGTAAGTACAAGATGGCTATGATGTCTTTATGGAGAAAACGCGTGTGTTAGATAAGCTTCATTCAGGCAGGTTATAGTGCTGTTGGCCATGTGAGTTCATTGTTGTTGAATTAACAACATAGTACACCTAGAAAAAATGGAGAGGAAATTGACTGATCTTTATTTGAGACCATGTGGGAAAGTGTTAAAAAAAGTTTTCACCAGGGTTAATAGGAACCTGACCCTGAATTTTACTGAGGTACAATGGCTCAATTATCACAAATTCAGTGATCATGGCAGTTTACTAGATTGTAATCACTGAAAATGACAAGAATCTGATGTATCTAAAAGAAGTATTTGAAATGAGGAATGTAAAGTTTTAGAAGACATATCTGATTGAAAGACACTTCTGGGAGCCAAGATGAAGTAAGCAGAAAATTACTGTTGCTTTTCCATATTTTCCTGCAAACAAACTAGCATTCTGAGATGGAGGAGCCAGAAGAAAGATGGGGTGGAGCAGTCCTTTAGTGTTTTAGACTTGAGGAATTGACAAGAGGGTCCATCTCACTTGTGTAAAAGGGGAGCACATTCCAGGACAGAGGCATATGAGCATGTCAGCAGCAAGCCCCACTTAAGAAAACCAGTGGAAGATCCTAAGCCCATTCTGAGAGAAAATGCAAATGCTAATACCAGGAACCTCCACAAGCCCTGGCACAGCCAGGGGAACTGTCAAACTCTAGTTCAGAGGACCATCATGTGCTTTAGCATAGCCCAGGGCAAAAAGGCATACTTCAGGGTCCATACCTCCATGTGCTTCAGTATAACCCTAAGGAAATGAAGAAACACTCCATCAGGCCTCAGAACATGCCAGACACAACCAGTAGGACCCTAGTTTAGCATTAGGTAAGTTACCAGACCCATAATGCCTCCAGCTACCTCCAAATCCATCCACTCAATACACAGCACCAGACATGAAGGTCTTCTGTGGATTCAGGGCAACATCAGTGCAGCAACAGGTTACCAGTCAGGACTTGCAACCACTAGCACAACAAAGCTGATGCAGAGCCCCTTCCACTGTAGGAGCAAAGATGAAATTTAAAAGGAAGGAAAAAGGCCAAAAAAGATGAGCAAAATGTATCCACAAGAGTCTGAACATGGTGACAGGTAACACCAAGACTCAGGCTCAAAAGAGGACAATATTGTCAAAACATGTATGAGAAAAATCCAAAAGAAAAATGGGAAATGGTCTCAAGTTCAGAAGAATCTCATGGAAGAGCTCAAAATGGAGCTTAAAAACCATATAAGTGAGACAGAAGAAAAACATTTGGAAAAAGTTAGAGTGATATAAGAGAATTATGGAAATAAAAAGATTCAGCAGCTTTGAAAACTACATAATAAGTAGACTTGACCAAGTGTGAAAGAAGATACAAAAATCTAAAGAAAACAACTCCTTAAATAATATAATTTGCCAAAAGGAAAAGAAAGAAAAACTAATTGAGGAAAATAACACTTTAAAATTCAGAATTGGGCAAATGGAAGTTAACGACTCTATAAGACAACACAAATTAATCAAACAAATTCAAAAGAATGAAAAAACTGCAAGAAAATATAATATATCTCATGGGAAAAACAATTGACCTGGAAACCAGATCCAGGAGAAATATCAGAATCATTGGGCTAGCTAATAGCCATAATCAAAAGAAGGACCTCAGCAGCATCTTTCAAGATGCTGCGAAGGAAAGTTATATGGATGTCCTGGAATCAGAGAGCAAAATAGTCATTGAAAGAATCTCTAAATCACTTCAAGAAAGAGATCTTAAAACAAAACCCCCCAAAACATTGTATTGAAATTTCAGATCTAGAAGGTCGAAGATGAAAGGACTACAAGTGGCCAGAAAGAAACAATTCAAATATTAGGAAGTCACAATCAGGATCACACAAGATTAGACAGCTGCAATGTTAAAGAATCAGAGGTCATGGAACATTATATTCTGGAAGGCAAAAGAACTAGGACCACAATCAAGAATCATTTACCCAGCAACATTAAGCATCATACTTGAAGGGGAAAAATGATCATTCCAGGAAACTGAAGAATGTCAAACCTTCTTAAGAAAACCAGAAATAAACCAAAATATTTGACCTTTAATGTCAAGACCCAAGGGAAGCATAAATAGGTAAAAATAAGACATAGGACATTTAATAGAGCTGCACAGGAACATGATACTTATAACTCTTAAAAATTGATGGAGAGTACTTAAATAGAGGATATGAGCATAAAGTGAATTTGAGGGAATGACATAAAAAATAAGAGATAAGAAAGAGGAGTACAGAGGATGTAGAAGTAAGGGAGAGGTAGAATGGGTTTAATTGTCTCACATGATGAGACAAGAAACATTTTTACAGTGGAGAGAAAGTGAGGAGGGTGGAAGATGAGCATCAATTGAACTTTACTTTCATTCACATTGACCCACAGAGGGAATGATATACACAATCAGATAAAACATAGAAATCTTTCTGGCCCTATAGAGAAGTAGAAGGGAAAAATATTAGGTAAAGGAGGGTAGCAGAGACTGGAAGAAGGTAATGCACCTCAGGTGATAGAAGCAAAACACTAGTGAGGCAGGAAAGGGTGGGAGGAAATATAGGACAGAGGAAGAAGAATAAGATGGAAGGGAATATACAGGTAACAATCATAACTGTGAATGTTAATGGGATGAACTCTCACATAAAATGGAAGGGAATAACAAGACTGGATCAAAACTCAGAATCCTACAATATGTTACTTACAAGAAATGTTCTTGAAGCAGAAAGACACACACAGAGTAAACGTAAGAGACTAGAGCAGAATATATTATACTTCAGTTAAAGTAAAACAAGCATGGCTAGCTATCATGATGTTAGATAAAGTATAAGTAAAAACTGACATAATTAAAAGAAATGAGGAAGGAAACTACATCTTGCTAAAAGGTACCACAGACAAAGAAGTAATCAAATTAGAAGAGCAAAGGATAGTCTATTTCTTGGGGATAGGGAATCCCTTGGGGTATCCATGGGGAGGGGAAGATTTCACAACCAACAAGAGACAGAGAGCATTATAAAACATGGAATAGATGATTTTGATCATATTCAATTGAAGAATTTTTGTACAAACAAAACCAATGCAGCCAAGGTTAGAAGAAAAGCAGAAAACTGGGGAAAAAATCTTTACCCTAAATGTTTCTGATAAATGACTTATATCTCAAATAAGTAGAGAACTGAGTCAAATTTATATGACTACAAACCATTCCCCAAATGTTAAATGATCAAAGGATATGAACAGACAATTTTCAGAATAATGAATCAAAGTTATCTATGGGCATATAAAGAAGTTCTCAAAATCAACTTTAATGAGAGAAATGCAAATTAAAACAGCTCTTAAATACTGCTGCACACTAATCAGATTGGCTAATATGACCAAAAGGGAAAAATGATAAATATTGTAGAAGATTTGGGAAAATTGGAACACTAATGCATTGTTGGTGGTTTTGTGAACTTATCTAATCTTTCTGGAGGCAAATTGGACCTATGCCCAAAGGGCAACCAAACTCTGCATACCCTTTGATTTAGTAATATCACTACTATGCCTGTATCCCAAAGAGAACATAAAAAAGGGGGAAACCCACATGTACAAAAATATTTATAGCAGTTCTTTTTGTTTTGGCAAAGAATTGGAAATTGAGAAGATTCCTATCAATTGGGAAATGAATGACCAAGCTGTGGTTTATGAATGTAATTGAATATTATTATGCATTAACAAACGATGAATAGGAATATTTCAGAGAAACCTGAAAAGATTTGTACAACCTGATGCAAAATGAAATGAGCTAAACCATCAAAACACTTTAAATAGTATCAGCAACATTGTGTGATGACTCCGCTTTTCTCATCAACATGACAACCCAAGACAAGTAGAAAGGGCTTATCAAGAAAAATTCTATCCATATCCATATTAAGAACTAATGGAGTCTGAGTGCACATTGATGCATGTTTTTTTTTTCTTATTTACTTTATTCTTTCTTGTGAATTTTTTTCCTTTTGATCTGGTTCTTCTTTTATAACTGTGATGAATAGGGAAAATGTTTTACATGACATCAAATGTATCAGCTACATCAAACTGACTACCATTTTCAGAAGAGTGAGGGGGGAAGGGAAGGAATATCCTAAACCCCAGGGGGATGAAGTCAGCAACCGCCAGCTCCAGGACTGCAGGTGTGCCTCAGCAGCCCAGAGGAATCCGGAAGCCATTAGCATAGAAAGCTGAGCCTGCTTATCCTATAGCTCAACAGAGGAATCTCCGGTGTACAGAGCACCCCTCCCCCACACTTAACAAGCTACCTACAGGGTAACTGCAGGGAAATCCAAAAAGACCTAACCAGTCACTGCTTTCAAACACCAGCCAGCTCAGCACCAGGTAAGCTGCAGCACTTAATTTCTCTCTGAAAGTACCAGGGGCCACAAAACATAAATCCTCAAGTTTTAGGCACAAGAACTGTGGGAGAGAACTCCCTGTGCCAGAAATACAGAGATCTACCTTAAAAGCCAGGAAAAGGGTTATAATAATGAGGAAAAAACAAAGCAGAAAAGACCATAGAATTTTTCTATGGGGACAAGGACCAAAACACAAATACAAACGAGGTCAGCAATGAGACTATACTCCCATCTGAAATTCCAGAAGGAAATATGAACTGGTCAGAAGAATATGGAGCCTTTTTTGGAAGAGCTCTGGAAGGATGGCAAAACCCAAATTAGAGAAATAGAAGAAAAACTGACTGATGATTTCAAAAATATGAAAAAAAATATTCACTGAAGAGAACAGCTCCATAAAAAGGAAAATTGGACAAATGAAAAAGAAAATACAAAACCTAACTGGTGAAAATAACTCCTAGAAAGGAACAGTTGCACAAGTGGAAAAGGAGATGCAAAACTTAACTGAAGAAAACAATTTGATAAAAAAATAGAACTCAGTTAAGTATAGAAATACAACTAGTTCCATAGACAATAGGAGGGGAAAGGGGAAAGAAAAGGGGGGAGGGAGGCCAAAAGGGAGGGAAGAAGTAGTAAGGGAAAAGGGGATTAAAAGGTAGGAAGGCTGAAAGAATGGAGGGAAGACTGAGGGAGGCTACGGTTAAAAATTGAAACTCTATTAAGGAGGGAAAGGGAGAAAGGAGAACTAAAACCATAAACAAGGGGAAAGGGGATGGAAGGAAAGACACAAACAATAATCATACTGTGAATGTGAATGGGATGAACTCTCCCATAAAAGAGAGGCAGATTGCAGAATGGATTAAAAACCATAGTTCAATTATAGGTTGTTTATAAAAAAACACATTTGAAAAGAAGAGATACACATAGAAGAATACAAGTCATTCCCCAATTGATAAATAGTCAAAAGATATGAACAGGGAGTTATCAAAGGAAGAAATCAAAACTATCTATAGTCATATGAAAAAATGCTCTAAATCACTATTCATTAGAGAGATGCAGATAAAAACAACTGAGATATCACAACATACCTATCAGATTGGCTAACATAACAAAACAGGAACATGATAAATGTTGGAGAAGATGTGAGAGAATTGGAACACTAATTCATTGTTGGTGGAGCTGTGAGCTGATCCAGTCATTCAGGAGTGTAATTTGGAACTATGCCCAAAGGGCTACAAAAAGTGCTTACCCTTTGACCCAGCAATACACTCACACCAGCAATACTGCTTCTAGTTCTGTATCCCCAAGAGATCATAAAAAAAGGGGAAAGGGTCCCACATGCACAGAATAGTAGCTTTCTTTGTGGTGGCCAAAAACTGGGATGCCCATCAATTGGAGAATGACTGAGTAAATTGTGGAATATGAATGTAATGTAATACTATAGTGCTATAAGAAATGATGAACAGGAAGACTTCAGCGAGGCCTGGAAAGACTTATATGAACTGATGCTGAGTGAAGGGAGTAGGACCAGGAGAATTTTATACACAGGAACACCTACAGTGTGTGAGGATTTTTTTCTGGTAGACTTACAGCTTCATTGGGAGGGGCAGAGCTGAGATGACAGAGCAGAAAGACCCTTATACACTAACTCTTTCCCCAAAACCCATAAAATACCTGTAAAGAAAGGGTCTCAACAAATTCTAGAGCAGCAGAAGTCACAGAACAATGGAATGGATGAGATTTCCAGTCCAGGGGGACCCAAAAGACTGATGGGAAAGGTCTCTGGATGTGAAGCAGAGCCCAGCCCAGCCTTGGTGGCTGCAGCATGGTGCCAGGAGGAGGACCTGAGCAGGTCTTGGGTGCTGTATCCCCAGTGGCAGTAGCAGCAGTTTGCAGATCCCTCAAGCCACAGATGCCAAAGGTTAGTTAGAGGCTTTTTTCAGCTGGTTCAGAAGGGACCAAGGTCTTCCCATACCTCCAACTTCAAGAAGCAGTGGCACAGCAGCAGAGAGTGCATCAGAAAGCAGCAGCTGCCACAGTAGCCCACATCCATTTTTGGATCAAAAAACCCCTGGAGGAACTCAGCAGCTAATCCTTACCTCAGCCCTGTGGGGTGGCATCTGCCCCTGTCAAAAGTCCCTGAGTCAATTGAGCAACTTATCTGAATCTCAGCTTCCAGTGAAGGTTTGGTGGAACTGGAAGACAAGTGGTTGTGGAGAGGAAACTCTACCACTCACAGATTCTGGGCACAAAAGTTTCTTGTTGCTCCCACACCAGTGTACACCTTTGATTGTGCCACCTTGGAGGAACTGAGATCTTACAGATCCTCAGAGTATACCCTACTCTTGACAAAGGACCCAAAAGGTAAGTAACTGGTTGGGAAAAGGCCCCAAAAAGGGGAAAAAATGACAATAGAAGATTATTTTCTTGGTGAGCATATATCTTCTCCCATCCTTTCTGATGAGGAAGAACAATATTTCCATCAGGGAAAGACATAAAAGTCAAGTTTCCTGTATCCCAAACATCTAAAATAAATATTCAATGGTATGAGACCATGGAAGAGCTCAAAAAGGATTTTGAAAATCAAGTAAGAGAGGTGGAGGAAAAATTGGGAAGAGAAATGAGAGAGATGCAAGAAAATCATGAAAAGTGAGTCATCAATTTGCTAAAGGAGACACAAAAAAATGCTGAAGAAAATAACACCTTTAAATATAGGCTAACTCAATCGACCAAAGAGGTTCAAAAAGCTAATGAGAAGAATGCTTTAAAAAGCAGAATTAGCCAAATGAAAAAGGTGGTCCAAAGGCTCACTGAAGAAAATAGTTCTTTAATAATTAAATGGAATTGATGAATGCTAATGACTTTATGAGAAACCAAGAAATCACAAAACAAAACCAAAAGAATGAAAAAAAAGGGAAGATAATGCGAAATACCTCGTTGGAAAAAAAAACAAACTGACCTGGAAAACAGATTCAGGAGAGAGAATTTAAAAATTACGGGACTACATGAAAGCCATGACCAAAAAATAACCTAGACATCATCTTTCATGAAATTATCAAGGAAAACTGTCCTGGTATTTTAGAAGCAGAGGGCAAAATAAATATTGAAAGAATTTGCTGATCACCTCCTGAAGGAGATATGAAAAGAGAAACTCCTAGCAACATTTTAGCCAAATTGCACAGTTACCAGGCCAAAGATAAAATATTGCAAACAGCTAGAAAGAAACAATTTGAGTATTGTGGAAATACATTCAGGATAACACAAGATCTAGCAGCTTTAACATTAGGGACTGAAGTACATGGAATATGATATTCCAGAAGTCAAAAGAACTAGGACCAAAACCAAGAATCACCTACCCAGCAAAACTGAGTACAATACTTCAGGAGAAAATATGGTCTTTCAATGAAATAAAGGACTTTCAAGCATTCTTGATGAAAAGAACAGAGCTGGAAAGAAAACATGGCTTTCAAACACAAGAATTGAGAGAAGCATGAAAAGGTAAACAGGAAAGAGAAATCATAAGGGACTTACTAAAGTTGAACTGTTCACATTCCTACATGGAATGATAATATTTGTAACTTATGAAAGTTTTTCAGCATCTGGGTAGTTGGAGGGATTACACATACACAAGCAAACACACACATATGTATACATATATATATATACATATACATATATACATATGCATACACACATATATATTATATATGTGGAGAGAGAGAGAGAGAGAGAGAGAGAGAGAGAGAGAGAGAGAGAGAGAGAGAGAGATGGAGAGACAGAGAGAAAGAGACACAGAGAGAGACAGAGAGCAGAGGGTGAGTTGAATAGAAAGCGATCATATCTAAAAAATGAAATTAAGGGGTGAGAGAGGAATATATTGGGAGTAGAAAGGAAGAAATGGAGGGGGGTAAATTATCTCTCATAAAAGAGGCAAACAAAAGACTTTTCAATAGAGGGAAAAAGGGTGGAGATGAGGGGGAAAACGTGACACTCTCATCACATTTGACTCAAGGAAGGAATAAAATGTACACTCATTTTGGTATGAAAACTTGTCTTACAATACAGGAAAGTGGGGGAGAAGGGGATAAGCAAGGTGGAGGGGGTGATGGAAGGGAGGGCAATGGGAGGAGGGAGTAATTATAAGTCGACACTCTTGGGCAGGTACGAGGTCAAAAGAGAGAATAGAAGAAATGGAGGGCAAGATAGGATGGAGGGAAACAGTTAGTCTTACACAACATGACTATTATGAAAGTCATTTGCAAAACTGCACATATATAGCTTATATTGAATTTCTTGCCCTGTCAGTGATGATGAGTAGGGAGGGAAGAAACAGGAGAAGTTGGAACTCTTAAGTTTTAGGAACAACTGTTGAGTATTTTTCTTGCATACCACTGGGAAAGAAGAAATAGCGGTAATGGGGTATAGAAATTTTTCTTGCCCAACAGGAAAAAAAGAGAAGATGGGGATAAGGGAAGGGAGGGATGTTAGAGGGGAGGGCAGATTGATGGTAGGGGTTGTTAGAATGCTTGGTACTTTTGGGTGGGGGAGGGGAGAGATGGGGAGAAATTTTGGAACTCAAAATTTTGTGGAAATGAATGTTGAAAACTTAAGATAAGTAAATTTTAAAAAATATCAACCAAAAAAATAAAAAGTAAACATTAAAAAAAAAAAAAAGAACTTCATTGCAATGCAAGGGCTTAAAATACTCCCAATGGTCTCTTAAGGCAAAATGCCTTCCACATTCAGAGAAAGAACCATGGAATTCGAACACAGAATGTAGCAGATCATTTTCTTTTGTATTACATTTTGGTTTACTTTATGATTTCTCCCATTGATTTGGTTTCTCCTATGCAACATGACTAAAGTGAAAATGTATTTAGTAGGAATGTATGTGTAGAACCTATATGAAATTGTATGCTGACTTGAGGGAGGGGGGTGGAAAGGGGAAAGGAGAGGGAGGGAGGGAAGGGAAAAAAATCCAAGTTATGTGGAAGTGATTATAAAACACTAAAAACAAATAAAATAAAATAAAATAAAAATTTGGATCTCAAAATCTTGTAAAAATGAAGGCTAAAAATTTTAATGATATGTAATCATCAGAAAAAATAAAAAAAAAACTAAAGCATAAAAAGTATTGTCTAATCAAGAAATATGAATGTCCAAAACATACACATATACATATACACATATTCATATACATATAAACATGTATATATCTATATGGATATGGATACACATATACACATATATCAATACATATAAACACTCATACCTACACATATGTTATACATGATAGAAGTGCACTGTTCACTTGTGAGCCCAGTCCCATTACTTACTAGGTATAGAAAATCTGACCTTCTCCCTTTTCCATCTGGCCATGTTTTCCCCTCTTAGGCAGTCTAGTTATTTCCCTTCCCCCCAGTCTTGGTATTTTTAAATTAATTGATGTTGATGTTATTGTGTATGAGTCATCACCTTATCCCATTGTATTTCAGAACTCCTAAGTTAAAGCAATCCACCAATTTTAGTTTCCCCTGTAGCAGAAATCACAGTCATGTCACCACTCCCAGAAGAGCACAAAAATTTTGAATTTTAGAACTTAAAGGTGGTATGCTATTTTACTGCCTCTAAAATCTCTTCCACCTCCCAAATATATACATTTACGATTTCTAGTCAGGGTCTCTTTTTTTTTTCTTTTTCTTCCTTTCTTTTTCTTTTCCAAAGCACACTACAGCTTAATTTAGAACTAGCTAAATTTTAATTGCTTAAATTTCCCCTAGCAATAAAATGCATACTAACACACACAGGCTTATTAAATACAGTACTTACTCTTGTATTTAAGAACCTTTTATCTGATGATTTGCAAAATTATTTGAAATTCTATAAGAAGAATTTTGAATCTCTACATACTAGAAAATTATGGGAATTGGGGGAAAGAAGCCTAATAATCTTGAGAAAGTCATTTTCACTTTTACTAGTATGTTTCTTCTGAATGTTTTTGCTTTATGATTATTACAGCAAATACTCTATTTGAAATTATTGTTAACTGCCTCATATTTAAAATGACCACTTGCAGAATGTTTTTCAGAGACAGGAAATCATGAACATAAACGTAGAGTCATTTACAGAGAAAAACATGCCTTATTAGCCAAACACAAAAGGGAGTATGTTTGATTCAGAACTGAGGACTTTGGAATTTCCTGTTTCACCTCAAAGTTTTTCATACTCTATTCCTGTTGGGGTGATTTTCTAAATATCACCTGATCAAAAACTGAATAAGCCTGAGAAAATGATCCTAAATAACAGTGACATGGACTTTTAAAGTCTCATTTGAAGTAAGACATCTCACTAAGAGATGGATTGATGACAAGTATCATTTGTGTCCTAATTTAAAAGACAATTTCACATAGCTTGTCAACAGATAGCTCAGAAAATATTTTATTATTCAATTCATTTGAGCTTTTATTAAGTTTGCCTCATTTAAGAGACAACATTCTATTTACTAATGGATCACTATGATCACTAAGACACAATCCAGACATTGGATAAATTTATAGCTTACTAGATCATAATGTATAATATATTACATTATAAAAAAGTTAAACAATGAAATCAAAGAATCACTACTTATTGAATAGCTATTATCTATGAAGAACAGTGTAAAACCATATAATTTAAATGCAAATTGTTTATATTTCCATGTTAGTACATTTTACATAATATGCAATGTAGCAATATAGATGACACACAGCACTTTGAGGTAGAACATACCTGAGTTTAAATCCTACCTCTGACACATAAAACTATGTGAACATGACCAGATCTCCATATTAGAATGACTTGAGCAACTCTCTGATGTGTCCACTAAATTATAGCTGGATGAGATCATTTATGGTAGAAGTTCTTACATTGTGCACTGAAAAGGTAGAGATATGGACTGAATCTGTAATTTCAATGTCGTTGGGAACTTCAAGGTAAAGTAACTTCCCCTCCTTCTGAATGCAGATTCCCACTTTCATTCAAATGTAGTGAATTAGATTGAAGAGTAAAAGAGTGGGCAATTTGGCCAGGGTCAGATATTTGTATATATCAAAGGTAGAACTTGAAATCAGGTCTTCCAAGATTTCAAGTCAACTCTATCATCTCTACTATTTGGCCAATCGATCTTTAAGTTATTTCAATGCCTTCCATTTTTACAACATCTGTAGTTTTTATTGGCCTACTCTCAAATGTTGAATAAATTGTCCATAGACGTAGGTTATATTTTTAAAGCTGCATTTTATTTTCCTCTTTCCCTGAAATTAGTGCTTTATTTCATTTTTGATTTTGAAGAAAATGAAAGATGCTTAAATGCTTCCTTTTTGGATGACTGAGGAGAATCAGTAATCATGGACTTTAATTCCTTTTAAAAGCACTAAAAATGCTTTTGTTGTTGCTGTTTTGTGATTAATTTTAACCATTTTTTGCGGATCTGTACCTGGTATGATGGAAATAGTGATGGACTTGGAGTCTAAGGAATTGAGTTCAAATCCTAACTTTTCCACTTACTATGTGTCAGAACTTAGACAAGACATTTAGCTTCTTTTGACCTCAGTTTCCATATTTATAAAATCTGATAGTTGTAATAAATAGTTGTGGGGTTTCTTCTACTTATAAATCTATTATACTGTGTTAATTTGGAAAATGGGAGAAGGGGAAGAGAAAAGGCAGATAGAGAGAGGAGGGAGAAGAGTGAAGAAAGGTTGAAGGTGAAAAAGAAGGAGTAAAAATAAGATCAAGAGGAAGAAAGGGAAGAGTAAAAGAATGAGGAAGAGAAGAAAAACAGAAAGGGAGAGATACACAGAGAATTCTGTTGGTTGGAGATAAATCTTATTGATGCTCAATAGAGACTAAAGGCTGTACTACATCTAATTTTTTCATTTTTCTAATTTTTCATTTTATTTAGTATTTTGTGAATATTTTTAATGGTAATTAATTGCCCAGAGGTATGCTTAGTGTTCCCCATGCTGTACTGGCTAGCAATTTAAAGATAAGACTGTAAACACTGATGTCAAGAAGCATATAAAGAACAAGAGGACTATTTATTTGGTAAGGGGGATTGATTACTAGGTGTGGAAATTCCAGGAACATTTATCTAGATTTCTAAATAAAGAAATACAGATATGAGAAGGTGCCTCTGTCTCTGAGAGATTAAGTCGCTTACCAAGACTATTAGAGGTTAGATTTGAAGCCAGGCTCTCTGACTCCAAGGTCACATTTTAACCATTATATTATAATACTGGGTAGGATGTAAAAAACAAAATGAAACAAACACAAACAGAGAAGTTATTACTACTTGGATGGACAATAGCCTATGTGAATAGCATGCAGTTTAAGTGTGAGTACATTTTTAAAATGTAGAGCAAAGCTATCATTTTGGTGGTTCCCTCTTCTTTCCAAACTTTTATGTGCAGGTTCATTCCCCAGAAATACTGAAATAAGACTATTTGACCAAGACTGTTAACACCAAGAAGTGGGAAAAACAAAATAAAACACATAAAATACCCCACGTCATTCAAGAATATTCCATTTCTGATAATGCAATCAAAATGAAAGAAAACTTTTCTCATTATTTGTTTTTCCTTCATTTATCTATCTCTGTATCTATTGATGAGCTCATTCTATCAAGAAGAATTTGGGAGAATGACCTCAGAGTCTTGCTACCTCATATTGAGTGGATCTTCATCTCTTAAAGAGAATAAGTTTGCCACTTGGAAATATGATTCTACCAAAAATTTCAGAATGCATCACTTTTTGAGAACTTGGTGAGGCTTGGGATTATAGAGGTAATAATGGTATCCAGCCAAATTATATCTAGCAGATGATCAAGAAGTTCCACTCTGGTAACATAATTCAAACCATATTTTTATAGCTACTGAAGTGTCTATCTATCTACTCCCCTATGGTATCACTCACCATGCCTATGAATTTCCAGATCAATGTACCATTCCCTGATTTGAAATTAAATTCTATGAGAGGTGGAAATGTTTCAGTTTGTATCTCTTTGCTTTACTCAGTGATTTGCACATGGCCCATGGGATCATGAAGAGTTAGACATAACTGAACAACTCAACCGTAACAATAGCTCCTAATAAGTGATTTTTCATTCATTAGTTCCTTAATGGCACTAGATTATCCCATCTTGCCCTATTAGATGAAAATAGGAGATGTTAATTCTAAATAACATGGTAAATAGTTTAAACAGAAAAGGAATTCTGATGTTCCAATATTTAGTAACCATTTGGAAGCAGAGCTTTTGGATACTCTTGGGGAAATGGTGCTGTTATATAACTATCAAACTATTGTGCTGGGTTTTGTTGAATTTGGAAAGATGATAATAAATAGTATGAACAACATTAATATCAGATTTACAATGTAATGTAAGAGCAGAAAATTGGTGATTACGATAAGGGAAAGGCAAATAATGTGAACTAATGGAAGTAGATACGGAGAATTGGCGATTCTGCCAATGAAAACCATACGATAGCATCCATAAATGCATTTTTTAAAACAACAGCAATAATTTGTCCCCTTTCTCTTCAAAGTATTGTGGTATGGGTATGAGAAGCAAAGCTGCCTTCACAGCTTTAGCAAAGGGGTATTTAAGCAACTTCAGTTTTGTGGTAAATTGACACTTGCGGAGAGCAGAAATGGAGACAGAGGAGAAGAACAATTTTATACCAAACAACCTGGATCATCTGGAAAATGGGACTGCAACAGTTTTAGGGGCTTCAGGTAGAAAGGACAATACCATATTATATTTCTTTTTGATTTACTTTATGTATAAGCATTAAATATTTTAATAGAACTTTGGAGGAAAAACTCATTTTATTTAGAAAAAGAAAAACTATCTGTATTGTAGTTTCTCATGGGCTCTCTGTAGTCAGTGATTAGAGGGACAGCCAGTTTTGAAGGAAGGGGGGGCTGGAAGAGATAATTTTTCATATGGTGCCTACTGTGTGCCAGGAACTGTGCTAAATACTTTTCAAATATTATCTCTTTGGATCTTTCTAACAACTTTGCCAGATAGGTGCTATTATTATCACCATTTACAAATGAAGAACTGAGAAGAGCAGTTAAATGACTTGCCTGGGATGGCACAGCTACTAAATGTTTGATTGTGACATTTGAACCCAAATATTTCTGAATCTAAGCCCAGTGCTCTAACCACTGTATAAGCTAGGCCTATGCCAGTGATTTCACAGGTTCCATATATCCTCCCCCCTACCATTATATTATGTACCCCTTTGCATAGTTCAGATTCCTATGTAATAAGACAGAAAAATCAACGTGAAGTGAAATATGTATTTTAAGGATTTAAACTTCAAATAAAACCATATTTGCATTTTAGACTACTGACCTTTGCTAACTAACAGGATAACCAAAGAATCTAGTGGCTATTCAACTCAGCTCCAGAGTTCCTAGGGCCTAATATGACTCTGAATAATGTGTCTTGCACGTTGTCACACTGAATAAAATCTTGCTCTAACTAAATAGGATGAATGATAATGACATTCTGCCATGATGTAGTAGCAAGATTACTTGCTGAATTTGATACAGAGAGCCTGGATGTAAATTTGTGCTCTGTTACTACAGCTCTCATGGGTGGCAATTTATTCATCTATAAAATAAAATGTTTGGAAAATGTCACTTAACCCTTAAGTTCTTTTTGGTCCCTAATCTATGATTTCATATTTAACCTATGATTTATGATTCATTTTGTCGCAAAAGTGAAGTCACAGATTTCTGAGTGTTCAGCAGTGGTTATTTGTAATGTTTCTGTGTCCTGAAAAACAGCTAGAAATACCAAGGCAATATTTTCTTCAGTATTGAAAAAGTCCTATGTGGGCCATGATAAAATCAATGAAGATAAACATATGTACAAATTTATGATTAAATTAGATGTGACTAAAATAGTGAAAGTAAAGAGGAATTATAATAACCTGAGAAAGAGCAATACTAATATTTGAATTACAAAATAATGCCAGAGAAAAAACCTGGTGATTATGATAAGGGAAAATCAAACAATGCAAAATAATCTAAGTAGATATCAAAAATTGGTACTTCAGTCAATGGAAGAAAAGAGCTGGATTCCCATAAATGTGAAAGAAATCTTTGTTCCACTTCTTTTGTGTATCAGACAATATAAATTTCTACTTCCCACCTCTCGACTAATCTGAGAGCAAACAAAGGAAATTATAAGAAGATATTTTTTATTACAAAATGTGAATAGAAAAGACAAAAGAAAATAAGGTTGTTGACTGGAAAGGAAGAGTTTTGAAATTTTAATCACCTATTTCACTACATTTCAAAAGTTATAAGAAGGTTAGGGTTACAATGAAAATGATTACTCAGCATTGCTAGTTGATTACAGCAAAGTGGAACACAAAGCAATCCATCGCATTCATTTCTGTTTATTAAAATCAGAGGCAGCTCTTGACTTTGATTCTACTTCTGGTAATTTGTAAATGAAACTCTTAGGCAATTATATTCACTTATGTTACTAATGACAGTCAGGCAGGGTACAAATTTATTTAGTCAGTTTCCTTGTATAATTTATATAATGCTTTTTACCTCATTAACTCCCATCCTCCAAGATTACAAAATCAAAAATTTGAAAAGACCCCCAGAAGATCTCTAAACCACTCTAAAAATAGAAAAGAATTCCTTTTCCAACACCCCAGATATTTAGTCACTCATTTCCTGTTTTAGGACTTCCAGTGATGGGAAATTCTCAGAATCTTGAGGCAAATTTTTCTACTCTTCTTAAGATTGCTAAGAAAGTTTTCCACAAATAAAATCAATATACACCTCTTTTCAATTGCCACCCATTTCTTCTAGCTCTATTTTGAAAGACAGAATATATCTAATCATCCTTTCACAAGCATCCTTAAGAAATGTTCCTTTCATGTTTCCACATTTTATATCCTGTCTAAATATCCCTATTTCCTTTATTTAATCACTAATTGTCATTGTGTACAGGCATCCTAATATTTTGATTGCGAAAAGAGCTCTGGATTTGTCACTTACAAACTGTATGACCAATTTTCTTAAAAAAAATCTTGGCCTCAATCTCCCCATCTGTAACATGAAGAAATCATGCTGGATTCCCTCCTTGCCACTAGGACCTCTCTAACTCTCAACCTGTGAATGCCACAGATTGTTGTTCTTTCTTAATTAAGAAATTCGATGCATTATCATTAATCTTCAGTTTTTTTAGGATGAGTGTTTCCTGGTATTCGATTTCAGTCCCACTTCCATTTACTTTATACACCTTTTCTTTGGGATCCCATTGTTTTAAATATCATTTCAATCTAAGGGAGAGGTGTCCGGGAAATGAAGGTGTTCACACTGTCAAATACTACAGAGGGTTTAAGGAGTGTGAAGACTGAGAAAGGGGTTGATAGATTTGGCCATTAAAAAGATAGCTAGAAACTTTGGAGAGAGTAGTTTTAGTTGAATGATGAAGTATTAAGTCAAATTATAGAAGTCTGAGGATAATATTGATATATATGGAGAAAATGCTATTACCCATGTCAACCCAAGAAACTAGAAAAACTTTCCATTTTCAAATACAGAAAGACTAGTAACTGGAATTCTAAAGCCTATGTTTACTGAAAAAAAACCGTTAAATATAAAAAGCAGCACCAGACGTATCCATGAACTGTGTTCTCAAAAATCCATTAAGTAAAATTAAATCTTCCTCAAAGGTTTCCTAAAATATGTCTTTAAAAATATATCCAAATAAATTCCCATGAATTTTATGATTACAGAGAAGGTATTACTTCACATTCTTATTTGTTGCGGTATAGATAGAGTAGACAATATGAGTAAAGCAAGAACTTCAGAATATCCTGAAGTATTTTATCTTATTAAATATAATTCTATATACTTGTTTACTGCTCTATTCTGATTATTTGATTTATGTACACTTTAGAAAGATCTTTGCTATAAAGTGTACAAGTATATCATTTTAAGTTGATTAAATGTGGTGTGTGTGGATCCCTACAAAAAGTTGAGCTTCAATGAAAGTAAACTCCTATTGTAAAACTGTATTTATGGGATAATCCACGTTGAATTATAGCATTGCAACTCACCAAAACTTTTACAAGTACATAACCTGAAGGACATCAGAGAATTGCCTGTATATATTTTATCATTCTCTGGAAGGAGAGTGGAGAGAGAGATTCATTAGGGGCAGTTAATGACACCAGAGCAAATAAGAAAAACAAGAATCCCTCACATTCAGAAAAATCAATAATACCAAGAAGATTAAAAATAGTTTGTAATTATTACAGAATATACTTTTACAAATATATTTGTATATGTGCATACATATGCCTATATCTACCTCTATTTCTATCTATGCATATAATATAACCCTTAATTATGTTTGGTATAATATATACATATTATTCCAAATAAGCTGATGTCTGGGTCATACATTTTATGGAATGGAATAATATATCCCTAATACTTAACACAGTAATTGATAAATGATAAATGTTTTTTTTTTATTCATTCATTTTTAAAATAGGGAAAATTGAAGCAAAAATATTAAGAAAAACAAACATGAGAAAACTATAGAATCCATAAAATGTCTTATCATCACCATTTAATAACAGAAATTCAAAGATGGAGCATCATAAGGAAAAAAATATAATCAATATATGAAACAACATAGCCAACAGATATAGATTATTTCAAAAGATTCAGAAAAAAGCATATGTCTTATAAACTAAAAAAGGCTAATAACATATTGACATGGACGGATTCTTTTTTAACATGAATAAAAAGAAAATATCCAAAACCAAGGGTTAGCATTGTTTATAAGAAATAAATAATACAAGTTTTCCAGGCCAAGCAAGAGAAAAACAGTATTGCTCCTACAGGCCCTTTAACTTTAGAACTGTTAGCTCTAAAAGACAAGAGAATAAAATAAAATATATAGACATCAACAAAAGCAGGCAAACATCTCTTTTTGAATGAACAGATATGTGAATGAATGAAAGAATGTATGAAAAGGCACACTCTATATGCCAAGCTCTGCACTAAATAGTAGAGATACAAATACAAAGGCAACCCTACTCCCTAAGAGCTTACAACAAATATAGGAGAAAATCATCAGTGTATCTATGTGCGATTAATAAAATTAAATGATACTATGACTTTTCATGGAAACAGAGAGACAATTAATTGGAGAGATGTACTCTGATTATTGAAATAGATTAACATTACAAATGGTAATGCTAGTTTAATGAATGCATGCATATATTTCTATGACAATTAAATTAGAGATGATCCTTTTAGAACTTGGGAAAATAAACAAAATTCATTTGGGAGAACAAAATGCTTGAATCACAAGGGAAATAAAAGGGAATCAATGAGAAAAAGAGGGAGTGATGAAGGGATAGCAATAAGAGACCTCGAATTATAATATAAAATGGCAGTCATGAAAACTATTTTGTAAGTTAATGAAAAAAATGAATGAACAAATAGAAGTAACTTAAGCAGAACTGTTTACTATCTAGTAACAATATTAGCCTAGCATATCTTATACCATACGTCACAATAAATTCCAAATCATTACATGACCTAAATGGAAAAGGTCACACAAAAAGAACAATTTAAAAAGATTAGATACACTTAACAATTATGTGAAGGAAGAATTCTTAATCACACAAAAGAGGGAATGAATTGCAACAGATAAATTTTTAAAATTATTTTTGCTAGAAAAATTAAAAGAGAAAAAAGAGAGATGTGTGTATAAAAATATAAATATATACATATATGCATATATTTGCATATATGTATGTGTGTGTGTGTGTGTGCATTAGGAGCTTGAATGGTCAGTCAATAGATGCTGACTTTATAAATACCTGGTGAGTAATCTCTTAGACACAATCATCTACATTTCACCAAGCCGTGAAGAAAGTTCATCCCACCCAGTCCAGATTCATCTCTTCATTCTAATATTTTGAGTCTTAAGAAAATAAAATTATTTATTTAAGGACTAATATTATTTTCAGTCATAGAGAGCATCTTATTTGTACCAGGTAAGAATGAAATAACAGAGAAGCAGTTTTGATAGGGAGAAGAGAAAACGAGGATACTGGATACCTAAAGGATTTTAGTAAGTAAGAAGAGGGAAAAGAAGTAGACTATTTGTACGGAAGATAGATCCTATTTATTTCATAGTTAATTTCATAATGGGTTGTTTCAGGTGCTCGATGTTGTGACTGGGACTATGGCAGACACGACCATCATAATTATGCTATCCTTATGCCACCTTATATCTTCCTAACAATTTATACTCATACATTATTTTCTATATCATATTTCCTTTGATCTTTAGAATAACCTTATTAAATAAATAAAGTTATGATTTCCCTTTTATGGATGAGAAAAGTGTGTCTCTGAGATGGTAAATGACCTGCCAAAGCATATACAAATAATAAGTAGAAGATTTAGGACTTGAAAAGGAGTTTTGTGGTTCTAAGGTCAGAGACCTTATTCCACAACTGAAAACTGATCTAGTAACTGTGTGCTTTTCACTACTTGCAAGAGTTTGATTTCTTCAGCTTGTCTTTCAAGAAAAGCTTGTGCAATGTTAAATTTCCAGAAAGTTCTACCTTAATGTAGGTGAATAAATGTAAATCAGAACAGTCCTAGAAATGTGACTTGCAGGGTCCTGCACTGAAAAGATCATAGCAAAGGTTTCTAATAAGATACATAGAATCCTAAGAATAATTGATTATAGGGTTAGTTGAAGCAATATTTCCATAGGCTTGTATTTCACAGTAGTTGAAGTACTTTCCTGAGGAACATAAAGTCCATGTTTAGCAAATACCTACGTTGAATTAGAAAACCTATGTTGTAATGGCAGTTATTATTGTAAGGAAACAATTTAGTCTTCTAGCAAAACTAACAAAATAGTGGTTAAATAATATAATAATATATCAATGTTTTTCTTTGCACAACAACTCTCTTTTAAGGCTAACAAAACTTCAATTCAAAGACAATGCATCTATCACTTAACAGACAAGTTCTCTGTATTTTCATAAGAGGCTAAGTGACAAATAGTATAGTCAGTAATCCTGACTACAATCCCAGCACTCTTTGAATGAACTGATGAATGTGAAATGTCTAGCATGTGCCATGTGCCATGGTCCATGATAGGTGCTGAGGTTACAAATTAGGACAATACCTGCTCTCAGGGATATTACATCATATAAAAGAACACGATACATGCAGGATGAGCAGCCTGGAAAGTTAGTTTTTGACGAGAAATGATAGAAACTTTCAGTGTATCTGAAGGGAATAACATTTTAATTCTAAAAATGATGGTAGTGTGTATTTTGTTACAATTGCCAGAGAAATTTGAAAGGGAGAGAAATGGTATAATGTGAGCAAAATGTACCAAAATATTGATGGTGAGTGGAGCTTGGATGGTCTAGGACCACACAGATATAACCAGGTAAGTTTACATTTATTCTTTCACCAATTAAGTTCAGTCCTACCTCCCAGATGCAAAGATAAGTGGGTTAACTCAACTAATGGAAAAGTATGAGCTTTGGTGTTGAGAAGAATGATACACCAGATAGGGAAAGAGACACAGAACCTGGCAAATTTCAGGGTACCCCTTCATGTCTATGCTCTTTCCTACCTGCCTGTAACTAATGAAATAACACTATATAATCTCATGGTTTTATTGAACAAGGTATAACTAAAAATAGCATATTTATCAATGTAACTTTTACAGTTAGATTTAGAATAGATGATGAGTTTCTAAGACAAGTATCTCAGAATTTTCCTCACTAGGTAATATGTCACCACTTATTTTTTTAATATAAATTTATTTATTCAACTTTTAACATTCATTTTCACAAAATTTTGGGTTCCAAATTTTCTCCCCATTTGTCCTCTCCCCCCAACGAAATACACTGAGCATTCTAATTTTCCCTATCTCCAATCTGCCCTCTCTTCTATCATCCCTCCCTTCTCTTGTCCCCATCTTCTCTTTTGTCCTGTAGGGCCAGATGACTTTCTATTCCCCATTAACTGTATTTCTTATTTCCTAGTAGTAAGAACAATACTCAACAGTTATTCCTAAAATTTGAGTTCCAAATTCTCCCCATCCTTCCCTCCCCACCCATTCCCTTTGGGAAGGCAGGCAATTCATTATATGCCCTATCTGTGTAGTTTTGCAAATGACTTCCATAATAGTCATGTTGTGTAAGACCAACTATATTTCCCTCCATCCTATGATGCCCCCCATTGTTTCTATTCTGTCTTTTGATCCTGGCCCTCCCCGAGTGCTGACTTCAAATTGCTCCCTCCTCCTATTGCCCTCCCTTCCATCATCCCCCCCCCCAACTCTGCTTATCTCCTTCTCCCTCACTTTCCTGTACTTTAAGATAGGTTTTCATACCAAAATGAGAGTGCATTTTATTCCTTCCTTTAGTTGAATGTGATGAGAGTAAACTTCATTTTTTTTCTCAGCTCTCCTATTTTTTCCTCCACTAAAAAGTCTCCTGCTTGCCTCTTGAATGAGAGATAATTTACCCCATTCCATTTCACCCTCTCTCCTCCCATTACATTTCTCCCTCACCGTTTACCTTAATTGCTTTTAAAATATGGTCTCATCCTATTCAATTCACTCTGTGCTCTCTCTGTGTGTGAGTGCATGTGTTTATGTGTGTGTGCACGCATGCGTGTACATGTGTGTGTGCATGTGCATGTGTGTATGTGTGTCTAGTCACACCAGCTACCCAGATACTGAAACGTTTTAAGAGTTACAAATATTGTCTTTCCATGTAGGAATGTAAACAGTTCACCTTTGGGAAGTCCCTTATGATATCCCTTTGCTGTTTACCTTTTCATGCTTCTTCTCATTCTAATGTTTGAAAGTCAAATTTTCTTTTCAGCTCTGGTCTTTTCATCAAGAATGCTTGAAAGTCCTCTGTTTCATTGAAAGACCAAATTTTTCCCTGAAGTATTATCCTCAGTTTTGCTGGGTAGGTGATTCTTGGATTTAGTCCTAGTTCCTTTGACTTCTGGAATATCCTATTCCACGCCCTTCAATCCCTCAATGTAGAAGCTGCTAGATCTTGTGTTATCCTGATTGTATTTCCACAATACTGGAATTGTTTCTTTCTAGCTGCTGGCAAGATTTTCTCCTTGACCTGGGAGATCTGGAATTTGGCCACAATGTTCCTAGGAGTTTCACTTTTTGGATTTCTTTCAGGCAGTGATCGATGGATTCCTTGAATACTTATTTTGCCCTCTGGTTCTAGAATATCAGGGCAGTTTTCCTTGACAATTTCATGAAAGATGATGTCTAGGGTCTTTTGTGATCATGGCTTTCAGGTAGTCCCATAATTTTTGAGTTGTCTCTCCTGGATCTATTTTCCAGGTCAGTTGTTTTTCCAATGAGATATTTCACATTCTCTTCCATTTTTTCATTCTTTTGGTTTTGTTTTGTGATTTCTTGGTTTCTCAGAAAGTCATTAGACTCCATCTGTTCCATTCTAATTGTGTGAGAACTATTTTCTTCAGTGAGCTTTTGAACCTCTTTTTCCATTTGGCTAACTCTGCTTTTGAAAGCATTCTTCTCCTGATTGGCTTTTTGAACCTCTTTTGCCAATTGAGTGAGCCTATTTTTCAAGGTGCTATTTTATTCAGCAGTTTTTTGGGTCTCCTTTACCAAGGTATTGACCTGTTTTTCATGCTTTTCTTGCATCTCTCTCATTTCTCTTCCCAATTTTTCCTCCACCTGTCTAACTTGATTTTCAAAATCTTTTTTGAGCTGTTCCATGGCCTGAGCCCATTGGATATCTATTTCGGATGTTTGGGATACAGAGGCCTTGACTTCTATGTCTTTCCCTGATGGTAAGCATTGTTCTTCCTCATCACAAAGGAAAGGAGGAAACATCTGTTCCCCAAGAAAGTAGCTCTCTATGGTCTTATTTTTTTTCCCTTTTCTGGGCATTTTCCCAGACAGTTAGTTGACTTCTGAGATTTCTCTCCACCCCCGCCTAGATCTCTCCAGCTAGTGCTTGGGGTCTGAGATTCCAACGCTGCTTCCCAACCTCAGGGCTTTCGGTGGTGGGTGGGGCTGCTATTCATGGTAAGATTAAATTCAGGTTCTCATGTTGGGGCAGGTCTGCCTCCCAGGCTCAGTTCCCTTAAGGGGTTTATGTGGAGACCTTCAGTAATGGATCTGAGGCCCTGTCTACCTTGGGAACTCCTGGCTGCCACTGCCTCTGCCACTGCCTCCCAAGGGGGCCTGAGTCATGGAGACACCCTGCTCCCCTGTCAGCGAACCCAGAAATCTCTCTCACTTACCTGTAGCACCTGTGGGTGGAGGGACCTTTGTGGCCACCGGAGATTCCGTCCCTGAAGCCTGCTCAGATCTGCTCCTCTTGGGGCCATGCGGCCAGGGCTGGTCTGGGCTCCACTGTCTGGTGTGTGATGGACCTTTGGTGCCAGTTTTTCAGGGCTCTCTGGACGGGAAATCTCCTCTACTGCATTGCTGTGTGGCTTCCACTGCTCCAGAATTTGTGGGGAGTTCTTTTTATAGGATATTTATGGGTTGTGGGTTCAGAGCTAGCATATGTGAATCTTTCTACTCTGCCATCTTGGCTCCTCTCCTCCCATCACCACTTATTTTTCAAAGGCCTTTTATAAAGGTAAAATATCATGAACTATAACAATGGATAATCTGCCTGTGTCTCAGACTTTCTCTTATACATGACACCTATTTTGAGCAATCTGCAAACATCTTTATAGAGAAGATTCTATCCTCTGCGCATATCTTTTTTTGCCTTGAGGTGGTATTTAATAATTCTGTTTTATGTGACTGTGATTGCTTACATGTTTACATTGTAGGTGTATATATTTATACTGACATTTGGATTCCTTGAAATCAACTTCCATAGCTGCCTTTCATTTTAAATTTCCACTCTTTTTATTATATTGAGTTGCACATAGCAGACTTTCAATAAATTTCATTGTGAGATGGATCAACTGAATGCCAAGGTCAACATATATTTGATAGCTCCGATGTGTATTTCAGATACACCTTTCCAAGTGGTTGACTAATGGGCAGATATTTATCTGTAGTCACAGAATTAATTTTTATTATTTAGACAAATTATATAGGTAAAATATTGGGAGGAGCAAAGAGAAATGATAAAGATTTAAAGAAATCAGGATACTAACTTAATTAAAAGTTAAAAATATTCTGTCATTCATCCAAAAGTTTTTTTGATATTTTCAATGAATCAACTATGCTTTTAAATAACTTAGTTGGACTGCTTGTCAAATGTCTTTTCTATGCAACTTTCTAATCTCTTGGTTCCGGTGTATAAGCCCTTGATTAGACTTACAACCCTTCACCAGATTTTCCCTCTGTATTCTGTTGATCCATTGGATGGATATAAATGCAGAAAAAGTAGTAGCCCTTGAAAGGCATTCATGATTCAATAGCACTTCTGTGGTATTCTAGTATTCTAATTCCTATTGAGATGGCACAGTCACAAGAATGCCAAATTTTTTTAAATACTTATGTTCAAATTACAACTTGATTGGGGCAGCTAAATGAGGCAGTAGATAGAACACTGGACCTGGAATCAGTAGGATCAGTCTTAGACATTTGACCCTTCTTAGTTGTGTGATGCTGGGCAAGTCACTTAACCCTGATTGCCTTTCTAGGAAAAAAATACAGCTTTGCTACTTGATCTGAGGAAAGTCATTTAAATTTCTTGGGCCTCAGTATCCCTAAAAATGAGAAAGCTGTATTCAATGATCTGTAAATCCCATACAGCTAAAAAGCAATGATCCTTTGTTTTTCTGGTAACTTGTTTATGCTCCTGCCACCTATATACCAGCTCCCAACTTTTCCATTTTATGAACTTGTTTCTCAGTCTTCAGCTTTAATAATTCAGGACTTCCTTTGTATTACCAGTGGTTTGGGACCTAGACTCAATGAGTTCTTAAGTTTAGGTCATAAATTCTTGATTCTAGTAGAACCATAAATGACTTATTAAAACATTTTTGGATCTCTTAATTATGGTCTAGGCTTTCTATCTACTGTCTTAGCCCATGTGTGGTCCCTGATTTGTAATAATTGTTTTCTGACTCAAATTCTTCCTTTTAGCTATGTACTGTTTTGTATTGTACTATGAAACATTTGCATCTTCAGGTTGTTTTGTAGAGAAACTTTCACAAAACAATCATTTGGACTTATTGTATGTCATTTATAATCTCCAGTTAATTGTTCAGCAAGTATGCGATATATATGATTATTCTACATATTAATTTCCAGCACCTAAATTTCATATAACCAGCATGGACAATGACAATTAGCTTGAGTTAAATAGGTGAAGGGAAATCATGACAATTTCAGCCAGGGCTCCTGACTTTGAATGCTAGAGACTGACTGTCGAACTATTATTCCATTCAGGTCTGACCTTAACACCTTTGAAAGTCCCATGGCCTACCTCATATGATTGAATCATAGCTCCAAAGGCATAAAAGCATTCAATATTAAAAGCATTAATATTTTATCTTCTGCCTCCCAGCTAAAACCTTTCTGCTACCACTGTGCATCATAAAGTCAAGCTGGTAAAGGTTGGGCAGGTGTAGGCATATTATTTGGTTCACTTATTTCCAATTAATTAGCTTTATGGTTCAAAAACCTAGTGATAATAGGCAAGCATGATAAATAGCTACCCATTAAACTATTTGGAATAGTATGAAAAATGACCTGCCCTGTTCCAGATCTATTTTCATTTTATTATTTAAAACATTTGCCCCCAATAGCATCCTGTCTTCACAAGAGTGTATGTGTTAAAAAAAAACTGAAAAAATTTAGATGAATATTTGTCTCCAAGATACATAAGCTTTACTAATAATACATGTTGACAAAACATGTACTTTATCCTCTTATTTATGTTCAGAAACTGAAATCATTTTGAAAAACCCAAGATTGCAGTATATATTTCATGAGTCAACCCACATACATAATAAGGAAGGCATATAAAATTTTTGTGTTTAGTACTGTACACTCCGCTCTAGCCCCATGGAATTATAATATGGCGTAACAATTCATAAAAAGAAAAACACTTTTAATTTGACTGCAGATAGAATTTATGAAATTATTTCATATGTAAGTGTGGCAGAATCGCAACATTATTTCTTGAATCAGTTTTTATTAAAATAGGCACAAGTATTGTTCTTCCATGCAGAGGTCAAAAAATGTCCTTATTTATTACAAGATTGGAAGAAAATAATTGCCGCAACACAAAAAAAAGCTGCATTTAGTAATTCCAACAGGAGATAGGTTGAGACTTTTAAAGTTAGGAGTTGCATTTTATATCCCAGATTCTTTCTTCATTATAATCCTGTGAGGTAGGTAGTACAAATAATATTTTCCCCATTTTAAAGGTAGGGGAATTGAATGCTATTTTTCTGACACCCTCTTTCTCCACAAAGGCCACCAGTTCAGAACTCATCAAGATGCACCCTGCCCCACTGTCCCCAGTCTGTAGTAAATGAACCACTCTACAGTACTGTAAATTTCTGAGTGTAGCTGATCTGACTGATTGTAGAATGAGTACCTCAAACATTTCTTACTAATTTATAAACATCCAGGCTTCAAAGTAGGAAGGAGGGGGTAATGGGGGGTAGGTGTGGGGGGGATAAAATCTTAATTTTATGGTAGTGATTGTAGAACATTAAAAAAATAATAAAATTAAATTAAAAAAAGAATTCATATGAAAATCAATAATATTATTATGATCATAAAAGGAATCACAATCTACTCTTCTATGGCTCCATTCAGAATCTCAACATGTGTTTCTTTACATGTTTTCTGAGAACTATTTCAAATCTGCATCTCTGATCCTATGTACATATATTTTCCCCAATAAACTATAAACTCCTTGAAGGTGAGTTCTACTATTTTCAGTATCTAACAGATTGCTCTACATACAGTAGGTTTTTAAATAAATTCTTACTGAATTAAATTGATTATAATTGAAATCAGTGTCAGAGATGATATGACTATGAATTGAAAGAGAGTGTTCTGATCTCAGGTCCAGTATTCTTGTCAGATTGCATCATTGCCACACAGTGATACTGATTATTTTAAGAGAAGCATAATGCTTTTAGGGTTACCATAGCCAATTCCCTATTGAATTACATAGAGTGGAACAGTACATGTGACTTTTGCCTTGATCCCTCTGGCCCTGCTTTCAAGAACAGTTGGGGGTATAAGATTTTTGACTATGGGGAAGGTGACTGGAAGCATAAGGTTTGGGTGAGAGTGCTGCTTACATAGCTAGACCTGGGCCTGAGTGGGAATGAGAGATGCCCGATGGGTAAGAGGCGAGAGTGTCAGGTTGTTCTGTAGAGACGAGGTTGAGATCACAGCCCAGGCTGTCAAACACAACCACAAAAGAAGAGCTAGAGGCAAAGGGCTATGTGAGTATATTTTCAAAAAAGAGTCAATGGGAGTTCAGGGAGTGAGAAGAATCAGAAGTCTCAGTCCAAAGCATTAACACAACTGGGTGGGTAGATGACTATGTCTGACCTCTACTTTTTGCTCCACTTGGGAATGCTGATTAAAAACAAAACCTATGGCACAAGCATTCCAGCATATCTTGCTTCTCTTCTTAGATATGAACAGCATGACACAGCATTAAATAAGTATGGATGGGAAGATGCACTGCGCCACATTCAACATTGCCTTAAAGAGTCATATGATTAGAATGCCTACTTGGTTGCAATATGAATTAAATAGTTTTATTAGGCAACTTCATTTTTTTTCTGTATTTTCAGTGTCCAACTGAAACTGTCCAACTACATACTATCGTATGTATCAAATTGCCAATTTGATGGTCCACAACAACAAAGTAATTGATGAACTTCAGTATTAGGTTATCTTTTTGAAACTGAGACTTCAATTAATAATTAAAATATGTTGTAAATCTAATCCCAATTTCATGAACATTTAGCATTTAATTTCATGCTTTCTCCAACTTAGCACAACGCCTTTCACATAGTAGGTACTTAATAAATCTTAATTGATTGACAAGTACATTATTGTTATAAAGTGAATAATAATGTTAAAGTAATGATTATGAAGGAAAAGGAGAAAGAGGGAAAAGAAGAGGAAGAGGAGCAGGGTCAAGGAAAAGGAGAAATGTAATGTTTTTCACTGTTTCTGATATTCTTTTCACAAGCACCTTGATAAGCAATACTTCCTGTGTCATCCTATGTATTTACTGCCCCTTTTATGCTGCAATAAACAATATTACTTGATAATTTATAGACTAGTTTATACATTTGTACTAATTATGGCTACAAATTGACTCCAAAAGGCTGGAAATAGAGATCAAGAAAGACCAATGAGAGTAACGGTTGACTTCTGCAGGTATTTGTGTTTTTACGTAACCTTTTCTGTGAATCCTACAGAGAATTACATAATAATAAAGAAAGCAGCAGTTAAAAAGTAGCAAGGAGCTTCCGGGCTAATTTCAAATTAATGCAGTAGGGGAATTGAAGTAGTTGATGACAGTAGTTAGTAGGGAAACAGCAGTTGCTTTTAAAGAGCACATTGGTCACAGCAACCCACTCTACCTTTTAATACCTTAAAATCTTCTTAGAAAGTGACTCTAACAAGGCTTTGATATATAAAATAATTGGTAAGAAGTTTTACTTGATGGTCTAAGTAAAAGCAAGGCATTTCATTTGGACTTTCTGGATTAGCATAATAAGGTGTACTGTATGAGTCAATCTTGTCTATTGAATACATCCCTGGAGTCAGGAATTTATGGGTATTAATCCTTGCACTGATATATAAGAAGCAACTAGATGGTACAGATGATAAAGTACTAAATTTGGTATCAGGAAGATTTGAGGTAAAATCTGACTTCAGACACTAAACTAGCTATATTACCCTGGGCTGTCACTTAGCATTTGGTTGACTCATTTTTCTCTGTAAAATGCAGATGATAATTTGTTGTTTGATCATTTCAGTTACGTCTTACTCTTCCTCACCTCATTTGGGGTTTTCTTGGCAAAGATATTGAAGTGATTTGCCATTTCTTTCTTTAGCTCATTTTGCAATTAAGGAACAGAAGCCAATAAGGTTAAGTGTCTTGCCCAGGGTCAACCACTTCTTAATGAATTTGAGTGCTGAGAACAACATGCAAAATGATGTGAGTCAGCTAGTAAGTATCTAAGGTCACATCTGAACTCATGAAGATGAATTTTCCTCATTCTAAGACCAGTGCTCTGTACTACATAGCTGCCCTATAGATAATAATAACACCTACTTAACATGGTCGTTGTGAGGACAAAGTGAGATAATGTCTATAAAGCATTTTGTAAATGTTGAACTGCTATATAAATTAATTATTCTTCTTACTATTAATCTTACTGTTTGACTATGGGAAAATCATTTTGTCTTTCATTTATTCAATGGCTGTATGCAGTGTTGTCTAATTTTCATGAATACTAGATCTTTCTAAAGCATTGTTCCCTACTTGGTGAAATAAAGGTACCAGACTTGTTCCTCTTATCTTTCACCTCCCTGAGGACTAAAAAATCTCCTTTTCAGGATTTCTTCCAGTTCATCAATCATGTATCTGTTGAACATTTACAATATGTCCAGAACTCTGCCAAGTTCTTCAAAAGAGCTGGAAGAAATATAATACCATTTCCCCTCTTTTTGAAAAGTTTATAATCTGAGGAGGAAAATAAAAAGGGTCACATATGTGAAACAGTGTAATTAAACTTGAATTTTGTGACAAAATCACAAGTGCTTGAGTTTTCATGGAAAAGATGGTTAAATGTGGCCTGGGAAAGGGAGGGAATATTTCATGGGGCAAGTTTGTATAAGGAAGAAAAGATGTGTGTCCCTAAAATAGTTGCATGCTGCTATAAGATGGAGAATGGTTAGAAAAATTCTCATTCTTACATATTCACTGGAAGCACATGGCTCCATTTCACCTGCCATTTTGTGCCAAACCACTTGTTGTGACATATTCATGAAACAGAGATAAAGAGTAGACAACCATTCTGATCATAATTATATTTAGGAAGATTACAGAGATTCACCTGACTAAAATTGTTTTCTTGAATCATTTTCAGAACTGAAATGTTTTTTTCAATCTTTGTATTGAGACACTTCTAGAAGTGTCAATTGTTTTGAGACTGTCCTGTGACATAAGCAAGGCTCTCCCAGGAGCACATAAGGGTTGCCCTGTTGACCTTTGCTTTTTACAACTGACCTCACAGTACCTCATTCCCCCACTGTAGGGGCAGCTGCCAATGCAGCTTGTTTGGGTTTCCAGTTTATATCTAAAGAAAAGTCTGTAGATCAACCAGAAACATCAGGGAAAACCACTTCATAATGAGTTTGGGTGCTGAGAATAGCATGCAAAACGGTGTGAGTCAATTCAATGCAAAGCTTTATTTAGGAAGAAGAGGGGAGACAAAAAAGGGGCCCAATACACAATTCAGATATACACTATAATCGATGATAAATTCAACGAGATAAATTACATGAGAGCAATCAATATAAGAGACATCGATCGATTCAGGGAAAGAAGGTGTTTTAGCAGGAAGGTGTACTTCTGCTGGAGGAGAGAGGTGCTTCAGTGGGAATGAATGCCTTTTCTGTTGGAGGGTAGGTTGTGATTTAAAGTACCTTTCTTAGAGTGGGGTTCTTATGCTGTGATTTTGGAAGGCTTCTCTGGAGCTGGCTGAGATGCCTATCAGGGGTAAGTGCAAAATATCATTCTGAAGGTTTGTTAACAGGGAGAAACAAAATAAAGTTAGTGGTAGACAAAATACTATTAAGGGGAAATAGTAGTATTCATCTTCAAAAGCATTATTGTCAGTATTTTTCTATGAGTATGTTCCATAAACTTAAAGCCTTTGTTAAGGGGAGACTATCAGGATGGACTCCAAAACAACACATTTAATCTTATAACAATGATTCTTATAAACTACAGCCTCCCTTAAAAGGAAACAGCCATGGTGGTGTTAAGACCACCAAGCCAAATCTCATAATACTGAAATATTTTTTTTCTCTCACCAAATTGAAAATAAATAGGAGTCAGAGTATGCCTACAGGGTGAATTGGCATGCATTGTAATGGAATGCATCACTTTCAGGCATGATACCCATTCAAAGGCATTTTTTGAAGAATGATCTAGTCAAACCCTCTGCCTGATTCATCATTATAGTCTGTGATGTTCATGGTTTTATAGTTTATCTCTGTTTAGATATTTCTAGTGATAGAAGCACTATGGATGGAATAAAGTACTGGATTTCATGAGATAATTGGAACATAATTGCAGGAATTTTCATTAATGTTGATGAATAGGAACATTCAGATTATTATTATTTTCATTACTATTATGTTTAGAATAATTGTTATATGACTTCATGACTTATAATTACTTCTACCATATTTGTATTAGATTTGGTATCAATTTTTTGCATTTTGATTAACTCCTCTAATGCCTTAGCAGTTTTTCTTGGACTTGTGTCTTCTAGAAATTTGGGAGGCATGCCTTCTATGCATTTTTTCTGAGTCATTAATAAAAATGTCAAACACCGCAGTGGACAAAGTCCTGCAACTTTCCAGTTTAATAATAGAAATAGTTCACTTTTGCATTACACTTTCTGGTTAGCAAATACTTTACTCACAACACCCCTATGAGAAAATTATTTCAAGTATTATTATCTCATTTTAGAGAGGATGAAATAGAGAATTAGCTAGATTTTAAATGATTTGCCCAAGCCCTCGTTATTAGCAAGTATGAGAATCAGGGATTCAAACCTAGTTATATGCTAAGTCCAAGTTCCCCAATTTTCCATTCATTGCTTCCCTCTCTGCACAAGTCAATATTCTATTTGTTTCTCATCCAGGAATCCATACTCTTTAGGTTCATTTAGATCAATTCTGAATGTGTAATCTATCTTGCCTATATCTCTCGATCTTGTCCACAAGGATATCATGTGCAACTTTGGCAGGCATTTTGGTGAAATTCAGATACATTGGTGTACAGTCCTGATCCCCTGATTTAGTATTTCAATAGATTTATTTTTAAACAGAAAAAAAAGATAAATATTTCTTTGATGTGACATTCTTGGTGAAAAAAGTTTTATCATATTTTTAAACTTTGCCCCCAAATCTGTAATTCTAGGATTAGAATTTACTTTTATTTTGTTTTTTTCCTCTATGTATTATATTTTTGCTCCTTTTATGACTTTGAATTTCAATTTCAGAAAGTATTTATTGAGTATATATAGTTTACCCCACTCTGTGCTTAGTAGAGGGCATAAAGGCAGGCCTTGACTTCAAAGAACTTGCATTACTGAGGAGACCCAATTTATACACAGGTGATCAGACTAGACATATATACAATATAAAGTATTATTGGGGATTTCATATCAATGTACTGAAGTTAGGATTCAAATAAATGCTCTCATTACTCTTCCCAGAACCAGGTGTCTCATCTTATGACCTAAAAATTGAAATCATTCTGACAGCCACAATCTCAGGTGATTTGACTCTTCTAGGAGGACAAATAGGCATCTCTAAAGTTCATAAAATGGCCTATTGAATTTGGCTAGTGGTGCAAAAAATGTGGCAAAAAGAATAATTGATTAGGGAATCAAGTTTTTAACTTTTTCTTCTCTATGAAGGAAGACTGGACACATATTCATAGTGGCTTCCCTTCACCCTAGAGCCATGAGATCATTTCCTTTGCAGGTGTATTTACCTGTTCTGCCTCTCAGTTCAGAAGAAGGATGTTGTGATTTAGTCTCTAAAGAAGAGGGCTAGGGACAGGAAGAGTGGTGATTTAGGGGAAGTTGCTCAAGTGCATAAGAATGTAGAAAATTTAAAAAGAAGTTTCATCAGTTCTTTCACAATTCTTTCATTTGTTATGAGTCATCAGCTCTGCAAGCACTGACCATACAAAGACAAAAACACAATCAGCCACCTCCCTCAAGAAGCTGTCATTTTTTTGGAGTTAACATATAAATACAAAATATATATATGAAGTAAAAACAAAGAAATTTTAGGTTTGGGTGAGGGATAGCAAATTAGGCCTAGTGAAGGTATAGGAGGAGACATTTGGACTGACCTTTGAAGGCAGCTATGGACCCTAAGATAGACTCCACTTGCATAACTCTGGTTACTTGATCCTCTCTCTGCCTCATTTTCCTCATTTGTAAAAATTAATTCATTGGATTTGATGTTATATAAAGTCCTTTCCTAGGATGCTATAGAAAGTGAAATGGGAGGATATTCCAAGCATGGGGAAAAGCCTATGCAAAAGCATGGAGATAGAAGATAGAATGCTACATAAGGGGAATAGGAAGTATGGAAATTTGTTTGGAATATTGACTCTTTGAAAGGGAATTACGTATAATGAACCAGGCAAGATTATGTGGAATGCTCCATATCAAATATAATAAGAAAAATGCAAAGTAAAACTACTATGACGTTCCACTTCACATCCATTTTATTGGCAGAGATGACAAAAAAGAAATTGGACAGCTGTGGGCAATGGGAAAGAATATGTCCACTAATGATGGGGTATAGGCTCTGGAAACCCCCTTGAACTTTCCTTGAATTTTCCCACTTGATTTGGGGTTTACCTGAGGCTATAAGTCCCTCAACTGGCCTTTTGATATGTCTATGCCCAATTTTCTGTTACCCTTAACCTCACTCAAACATTCATTGTCTTATTCCTCTGGATTGCCTCCAACAACTTCCCATTCTTGATCCTATATAAATCCTATTCTCTTGGTTCCCAGTCTCCAGATCACTAATGACTTCAGTCTATTAGATATTCCCATCAAGATCCTCCCTGCACCCTTCCTCTAATCACCACAGACTACTCTGCCAACCCTAGATCCCTCCCACAGTCTTTCTGAATATAAGATCCATTTCAGTTTCCATTAAGATGCTAAGATTTAATCTAGCCTGCTTGCATTAGTGATACAGAAAATCAAATTCCTTAGAGTCTAGCCAATATGGTGGATCTTTAATAAATCTTGTTTTTCTTTGGCTGAAAGAAGTCTTGTGTAGAATTCATTTGGGCAGGATCTGCATGTTACTATTTTGGGGTCTCAGCATCCCTAAACCTCAATACTAATGCCCCATAGCCATAAGTTCTGCTCCTGGCTCAATCAATCAATAAGGATTTATGAAAAACAAAACAAACAAAAAAACTTACTTTGTGCTATAAAATGTGCTAAGTGATGTGTATAAGGAAAAACTGAAACAGTTCTCAAAGAAGTTGCATTCTATTTTCAGCATAGAAAATAATAAATCTATGAGCTTTTGCATACTGTAGTTTTCTAACCCGCTATTATTTTCATCTAGGCAGCTTCTCTACATATAACTCCATATTGGGCACCAATTCACTTACACAAGTTGGGCAACACAACTTTTGAGGGGTCAACAATCTTCAATCGCATATATCAACAGAGAAAATATAATCAGAGAAATTAAGACCAACAGAAAGGGCTCCAACTGTCTCACCATAAGCAATACGTTGGGGATGGTATGTTCATCCTTTGTTGCTGAAGCAGACCGTGCAAACAGAGAAATGATGACAAGACTTGCACTTGACTTTGTTTTGAGTGAGGGAGGGCTGTGCAAGGTCATCAGTCTCACTTCTCTTTCAGAGTCATTTGGATCCAGTGACCAGCTATTCATCAGGATGACTGGAAATGGCCCAGGATGCCAAGGGAGACCTTGGCCCCTTTAGGGCCAAAAGGGGCCAAGGTCTATTCAAGTACTCACTTAGGGTGAGGTAATGCCTATTCAGTGAATAGGCCTGATCAATAAGTAGTCAGGGGATGACCCCTTTAATGAGGCAAAGAAAAATAAGTGAATCAGGCTGGGAGGGAAACAGTAACAGTTAATATTGATAATCACTCTTAAGTAGATTTAGGTTTTGGGAAAGGGAAGGGAAGGGAAGGGAAGGGAAGGGAAGGGAAGGGAAGGGAAGGGAAGGGGAAGGGAAGGGAAGGGAAGGGAAGGGAAGGGAAGGGAAGGGAAGGGAAGGGAAGGGAAGGGAAGGGAAGGGAAGGGAAGGGAAGGGAAGGGAAGGGAAGGGAAGGGAAGGGAAGGGAAGGGAAGGGAAGGGAAGGGAAGGGAAGGGAAGGGAAGGGAAGGGAAGGGAAGGGAAGGGAAGGGAGAAATGTAGCCAGTAAACTCCAAATTAAGCCTCTAGCTTCTTCCCATCCTTGGTCCTACCTAAAACTCTATTCTCTTGGTTCTTCCATTACACCTCCTGTTGCAAGCAATACATTTATCACAGATCAACAGACAGGTCCACCTGGATGACCATTACATACATACATAGTTACCAGAGAGAAAAGTACCAACTTCTGGGTTTGCAAAGCCTGAGGGCTCTTTAACAGCTACCCAAAGTCTCATCTGGCTCAAGGACCTTCTTCCAAAGAGTGAGCCCGAAAGCAAAATCTCTCCTCAGAGTACATATATTTTTCAGAGCCAGGGCATGATCCTTCTGACACAGTGCCTCATTAGAAATTTACAAAATAAATGTACAGAAACCTTCCTACAAAACAAGTCTCCCCTAATCAAGTTTCCCTTAATAGGCTCCACCTGAAGCTTATTAATGGGCTGGGAAGACCTTTACATTATATATGCCCAAACTCTCTGGCTTTCATTGACTGGTCAGAAACTGGCCAGAAACCCTGAGGGCTTTCCCCTCCCTAATTGCTTTTATTTTACCTAGGTAAAAGAGGCCATCCTCTATCTTATTTTTTATCCTACCTAACCTTAATAATTGAATGTGTGTTGCTTTAGTCAAAGTGAGAACTTGGAAAGACCTTAGCTTAAAGACCTTAGAAATGCACTGCATCCAAGGCTATCTTCAGTCATCCTGATCTATATCTTGTCACTGGACCCAGATGGCTGAGAGGATGAGGCATCCCTTACTCAAGTTCAATTCACTTGCAATTCATCTGCAAATCACCTTTCTGATATCATGATCCTCTTCAAAGGACAAGGAGCAACAACTGAAAAGAGACTTCTCACATGAATGAAATCACAAATCCATTGAATTGTAGACCAAAAATTCAAAAGGTTCAATTCCAAAGAAAAGTGCCTGGCATTGACTTTGATACTACAAGGTCAACAAAGCACCATGATTAGCCATTGATAATGTGCCTTAGTAAAAACTTCTGCCTACTCACCCAAGATTTGGGAAAGGGTTTAAAGATATCATGTTTTGCTACCATCTGTTTTCATATAAGTGCATTGTATTTGTTATAGCTCATCTAGTATATAGAAAGTAGAAATTTAAGGGAAAGTGACATGAATCATGAGGTAGAAATAATGTGACTGTGTTAAATCCAAAATAACATGATAAAAAAAATCACAGAATCTTCTAATTGTTGTCATAAGTTGACAAGAAAATGTGTTCTCTTCAATTTGGAATTCAGTTCAATTTTTGTATCCTCAGTATCCCAGAGTGATCAAAAATGCATCTGTGAGACGTTTTTTCCTTTTTCAAAGATGTCAGGATGAAGGGTAGAGAAAACATCTTTTTAAATTGTTATGAGGTATTTGTAAGAGTCTTAATGAATACATAATGAGTATGTAGTCACATTAAAGTGATAATTGAGTGACAGCAAAGCCTGTTTACAAAACGACATTACTTGGTGGTCTAACTATTGAAGCAGACAGTTGGCTAGGCATATTTTTGACAGACAGTTACTTGAATCTAAGTCTAGATTGAAAAAATACCCAAAGAACAGCAAGTTAAAGTAGCCTTATTCTGGTAATGATAATGCCTGATGTAAAATGTGAGGTTGAAAATTATAATGTAATATCAGAACCTTAACTAGAAATAGTTATGCTTCTCACTCATTGTTAAGTCAATGCCTTCTGAATTCCTATGACTCTACTCTGATTATCACCATTTGTACTCTGTTCTCTGCTCTGGACTTAAATACTTGGGAAGGTATCGCTGTCACTCCTTTTCCTGCTGAGCTTGTTACCTGCCTTTAAGGACCATTCAGTTAATGATTGAGCTTCTTTATTCTTGATGTTACAGACTGATGACTTAGCCATGGAGCTCTAAGAGACACTCAGAGATTATTTTGTCTAATGCGTGTTTTCAGGCAGATCTTTACTGGGGCAGTGAAGGTGAGGGCAGGTGTTTGGAACTATAATTTCATAGGGAACTCTAAGGGTGAAAAATCTTTCCCTTGAGTCAAAGCAGTCAGTCATATGAAACTTAAAATCTTGGAAAACTGCATAGAGAACTAAGAGACTATTACTTCTTTGTGGTTCATGTTTCATTGGCTGAATTGTTCAGTGGGCTGTACTCGCAAAGATGGAACCTGAGCAGACATGGGGGGGTACTTAATCTGTGGTGCCTGTGGCATTTTCCAGTGTTCACAACCACAAAAGCCATGGACAAATTGGAAGATGAGGTGAAAAGACCTGTCTGATCTGTGTGAAAGAGTAGAGTGGTCTGACCCCAGGACTGTTTCTGGAAGTCCAGGCCCACAGATTGTGGGGAGTTGGAGCAGCTGACAGAATCCTCTCCCACACCACTGGAAACAGAGAATTACTTTATCAAGTGGCACAAAAGCCAATAAATGGCTGGGGAAATAAGGAAAAATTGGAAAAAAGAATGAAAATGTAGAATCTTACTTTGGTGATAAGGAAGATAAAACTGTCCAACCAGAATGAGAGAGAAAAGTCAGAGCCCTAATATCCAAAGCCTCCAAGAAATATATGAATTGGTCCCAGAACATGGAAGAGCTCAAAAAAGATTTTAAACATCAAGTAAGAGAAGTTGAGAAAAAATTGGGAAGAGAAACAAGAGTGATGAAAGAAAATTATGAACAATGAGTCAACTGCTTAGTAAAGGGGGACCAAAAAGTACTGAAGAAAATAACACCTTAAAAATAGACTAACTCAAATGGCAAAAGAGATCCAATAAGCCAATGAGTAAAAGAATATCTTAAAAAGCAGAACTAACCAGATGGAAAAAGAAGTCCAAAAGCTTACTGAAGAAAATAATTACTTAAAGATTAGAATGGTACAGATGGAAGCTAATGACTTTATGAAAAATCAAGAAATTATAAAACAAAGCCAAAAGTATGAAAAAAATGGCAGACAATGTGAAATATTTCATTTGAAAAACAACTCACATGAAAAATACATCCAGAAGAGACAATTAAAAAATTATTGGACTACCTGAAAGCCATGATCAAAAAAAGAACCTGGATATCATAGATTCTTATCATAGACACAACATTTTAAAGAAATAGTCAAGAAAACTGCCACAATATTCTGGAACCAGAAGGTTAAATAGATACTGAAAGAATTCACTGAACACCTCCTGATAAAGATCCCTAAAGGAAAACTCCTAGGAACATTGTAGTCAAGTCCCAGAGGTCCCAGGTCAAGGAAAAAATATTAAAAGCAACAAGAAAGAAATAATTTGAGTAATGGGGAAACACAGGATAATACAAGATCTAGCAGCACCTACATTAAGGGATCACAGGGTTTGGAATATGGTGTTCCAGCAATTAAAGGAGTTAGGATTATAATCAAGCATACCTACCCAGCAATACTGAGTATGATAGTTAGAGGGGAAAGAGATCATTCAATGAAATAGAGGACTTTCAAACATTTTGATGAAAAGACCAGAGTTGAATAGAAAATTTGACTTTCAAAATAGAAGACTCAAGAGAAGCATAAAAAGGCAAACAGCAAAGAGAAGTCATAAGGGACTTACTAAAGTTGAACTGAATTCCTATATGGAAAGATAATATTTGTAGCTCTTGAGGCTTTTCTCAATGCTAGGGTAGCTGGAGAGATTATGTATATATAGACAGGGGGCACATGGTGAGTTGAATATGAAAGGATAATATCAAAAAGTAAAATTAAGGGGTAAAAAGGAATATACTGGGAGAATGAGGAAGGGAGAAATAGAATGGGGTTAATTTATCTCACATAAAATAGGCAAGAAAATAATTTCAATGGAGGGGAACAGGGTGGAGTGAACGTAAAAGAGTGAATCTTACTCTCATTGGATTTGGCTTAAGAAGGAAATAACATGCACATTCAATTTGATATGAAAATCCGTCTTATACTACAGGAAAGTAGGGGATAAGCAGGGGTGGGGTGGGGGGATGATAGAAGGGTAAATGGGAGGGGGTAATTAGAAGAAAACACATTTGAGGAAGGATAGGGTAAAAAGAAAGAATAGAATGAATGGGGGGGAGGACAGGATGGAAGAAAATATAGTTAGTCTTTTACATCATGACTAATATGGAAGTGTTTTGCATAACTACACATGTATAACCTATATCAAATTGTGTGCCTTCTCATTGAGGATGAGTGGGGAGGAAGGAAGGGAGAGAAGTTTGAACTCAAAGTTCAAAAACAAATGTTAAAAATTGTTTTCACACACAATTGGGAGATAAGACATACAGTCCGTCTTGCCCTATAAGAAAACAGAGGGGAAGGGGATGAGAACAGGGAGAGGTGTGATGGAAGGGAGGGCAGATTGGGGTAAGGGGTAATCGGAATACATGATCTCTTGAGTCAGGCAGAGGGGAGAGAGGAGGAGAAAATTTGAAACTCAAAAGCTTGTGGAAGTGAATGTGGACAACCAAAAATAAATTAATTAATTAAAAATGAAAAAAAGATTATTGTTTCCCTCCACACCCATTATTTCCTCATTGGGGCTACTAAATGACAGAAGTGGAGCTAAAACCTAGGTCTTCTTACTTCCCCAGTAGCCTTCTTTCCACCAATTCATGCTGATTGTTTTTTATACTTAATTTTATCTACTTTGTTTTGTAAGTTAGCATTTATTTAAGTCGAATAATATGTTATGGGGTGGAGAGGCATAAGGGAGAAGGAAGAAGAAAGGAGATGGAGACAAGAGTCTTTCATCTTTGTCTGCTCTAGATGGGGCTGATCCTGATTTCTGAGCCTTGGTCCAGGGCACACAACAAAGCACATGAGAAGAATTCTTCCATCACCTTTATAACTTGTACTTTGCTTCTAGTTTCCTTGAATATTCATCCAACTTATAAACTGCCTTTTTAGGAACTGCTACTTGTTCCTCAGTTAAAGTGGTCTGATCCGGATAAGGCTGAAGAGCTGCATATTTCTGATTTAATTCCTTTAGGTTTTTACTTACATTTACTGCAATATCTTTCATTTCTAGATACTTCAAGTTATCCAGTTTGTTCATATTTCCAGAAGTTCATAGTCTTCATTGGTGGCTCTTAACTCACTCTTCTGTCAGGTACATGGCCATTTTAGAGGACACATCCTGGCACAGCCCCTTGATGTCTGCTTTGTGGGCTCTGAGGCCTCCTTGACCTTCTCCACCATGGCATAATCTAGGCCAGGGAAGGGAGGAAGGACAGTTTTGGGGGAGAGGTGGAGACGTGGGAGGAGGAGGAGGAGGGGGAGGAAAAAGGAGGGAAGGGGAGAAGAAAGGGAAGAAAAGGAGATGGTCATAGATTCTGAGAAGGAGATAAGGGGAGGGCATGAGGATTGCTACTGTTATCTTCTGTTTTTAATCCCTCACATTTCTATAGCAATTTAGAGCTTGTAAAAGACACTCTTTCCAATAATTGTATGAGGAAAAAATGCAAATATCAAGACCATAGATCAACAAGTGGAAGGGACACTCAATAACAGCTTGTCCAATCTGTCTCTTTTTACTGATGAGGCAAATGTTTTGCTTAGGAGGATTTATGGAAAATGACATGTGGAAACAAGACGAAGAGCACTGACTAGAACCAGGGCACCTAGATTCAAATTCTATCTGTGCCACGATGGGGTAAGTCATCTTGTTTACTGAATCTCGTTTTTTTTTCATCTGCAAAAGCAAGGGAGGTGGGGTAAAAGTAGTCATCTTCTGAAGACTTTTCCAGCTCTCGATCTCTGATCTTAAGTAGGAGAAATAGAATTTGAACCAAGACTGTGATGGAACCGGCTCTTGCCACTGTTTAATATTCAGTATAAGAATTTACATCTCAGAAATTAGCAAAAATGAAACCCAAAATTTGATTTATTGTTTTATTTATTGTCTACACTCACCAAGTAAAGAAAAAATGTAACAATCCAGATCAAACTTAAAAGTGTCATACTTACATTTTTTTCAGAAAATAACATTTGAACCCAGATCATATGACTCCAGATCTCAGGCTCTTTTCACTATTCCACACATCCTCTTTTCATTCAAATTCATTCAACATTAAGTACTTACTACGTGCCATATAGGGTGTTAATATCAAGGATACAAAAAAGGATAAAAAAGAGACAGTTCCCGTTCCCAAAGATATTGCAATATAATGGAGGAAGACTACACACAAAAGGAAAGTGAAAAACTGAGTGGAGGGGGTGAGGAGTCCTACAGGAGGTCAAAGGTGCCATGGAAGTTGGGCTTTAGAAGGACTTTAATGTTGATCTCCAGTCAGAAGGGAGAGATAACTGAGGGTGAGTTGAGAATGTATTGATGTCAATCAAAACTTGAATCAATCTGCACGGTGAAGAGATTTAGGGAGATGGACTTGCTGCAGGACAAGTTGTTCCTTGGAATCTAGGTCAAGAAAAACTGCTCATGGAAAATGGAGTACTCTTTGTACTGTGATGCAAGCACATTATGCAAGGTATGCTACTGCAATTTGCTAACCCATTATGATTTCTATCCAGGCAGATTCTGTATATATAACTTCATATGATGCATCAATTCACTTATGCCTTAAAAAGGATGTCCTAAATTGGAGGCAAGTAAGGGAAAAGTGAAGGCAACAATATTATTTAATCCTACAGCAGAAAAACAATGGAGGATTTTCATATGCAGTTTGTACCATTTTGTCGTTAAATCTTTGTGGTACAAAAATGTATGGATTAAAAATTTACCTCAATAAATTTTGAAGATCAGCTGCTGAAGTTTACCTGTGTTTTAAAGCAACCATACTGAGTGTTAAACTTTCCTTTTAAAAATATATATTATATATATATATACATATACATACACACACATACATAAAGCCATGTATATATACATATACACACATGTAATTACATATATGCATTTGTTCTTTTCCAACTAGATTGCTTTCTCTAAAGTATGTGGGTTTCAAGTACTAAATGAGAATAATAAATGTTGTAATATTATATATTTAGGTTAAATTATATGAAGTAGCTTGCAGGAAAAAAAATGAAAGAAAATATACTACTGAAAAAAAGTAACCCTTTAAAACCTAATTTCAAGGACAAAAAAATAAAGTGAATATAACAATTTTCCCAGTATGCTCAAAGCAGATTCTTGGACCTAAAACATAACTGAGATTACATGAATAAAATATTTATAACTTTGGTTCCTATAGAAGGAAAAATATGTCTTCATTCAAATTACCAATGGTGTGAGCCATTGTTTTTGAAAAGTAACATTACAGTAGTAATTACTGCATATTCTTGTAATAGACATAAATTACAATAAAATAAAATCACACATCTATTTTTTTAATAGCAAGAGTATTTCATAGAATTTTAGTCATATTCTAGTTTTCAATGACCCTCCTTTGGCCCAAACTACGTCACTTTGCTTTGATTTCTCCTTTAAAATATGATGTGCTAGCAATTTGACTGCATTTACAGTTTTAACTGGAAAACTATACATAAGTTTAAATAGAAATTCTCAGTATACCAGTGACTAGCCTAAGGTTCTAGGAGTAATGATACAGGGTTTTTTCTTATCAGAAAATGATAAAATAAAGGTTGTTCTCTAATCCTAAATAGAAATGATTAATGGGTCAAATGCTTTTCTTACTCTGGAGATGACAAGTATTTCTGGAGGGAATTGTTCAATGATGCTTATTGGATCCACCGCAAACTTATGTTACCTTAACAGGGCTCTGAATGATATATGAAAATTCTAAAGGAAACCACAAACACAAGTGCTTCCAAAGTCATTGAAGGTCTGCAGAGTGTTTTAATATCTTACTATCTTGTTTGATCTTTGCAAAAGGTTTGTGAGACAGATACTTTTATAGTCTCCATTTTATAGATAAGGAATCTGAGGCTAAAAGGCTGTATTTTCACTATGATCACAAAGCTAGTAAGCAATCAAGGTAAGATTTGAACACAGATCTTTCTGATCCCAACTTCAGCACCCTATCTACCATACCACATCCAACCCTTTCATTTCTAACTTACTGGTTATCACATTCTTCACATTAGATGCTCCAGACCTTGCATTTTCCACTCAAGCCATCAGTTTTACTTACTCTCAGTAGATGACTTCCAGTCATTCTTTATCATTCAACTGATCCAGTTCTTTCCAACTTCAATAATGGTTTTATTATATTTATTTTTTTCAGGGTGGGGGTAGGGTGGGGTGGGTATTTCTATCTTCATCTTTTTTTGACTAATCTGTGGTATTTGATATTATGAACAAAGTCCTTCACTAAGATGCTTTCTTTTCTCTTAGTTCTGTATTATTTCACTCGCCTTTTCCACTTACTGTTCTGACTATTCCTTTCCTCTCTTTCCTGGTTTCTTATGCCCTTCTTCTTCTTAAAACATGTATGCTCTTAAATTTGGCTTTTGGTTCTTATCTCTTCTTTGTTTGTGCCCTGTTGTTATTGTTTTCATCTAATCTGACAGTTTTGGTTATTAACTTTATGGAGATAATTTTCAGATCTACATCAGTACACTCCTCTAAGGACCTATCACAACCACCCTTGTTCATTTTCCTGATGCTTGGTTTCATTATAGTAATAACCTTTTTGCTGGTCTTTCTGCCCCTGGCTTATACCATCTCCAAGTTATATTTCATATAACTGTGACATAATAACTTTCCTAAGGAGATGATGATATCACTAAAATATGCACATGGATCTGGTTTAATCAACTTTTATATTTTCTGCAGTGATTCAAGTCAAAACATATCCATGCCTTTCTCTTCTGTGTGAGTCATATCTAATTACTTGTTCCAATTTTACAGATGTTTGTAATAGCATATCAACTTTGTGATGAAGACCTTCCTCACTTTCTCTTTATCTTGAAATGATGGGTGAAGTACTCAAGTACATACCTGTCATCTTTTTCCCTTTCTACATGGCTAGGCATTCGTTTTCTCCATTACAATACCACTAATTATATTGTTTTCTCCTTTCCCAAACCCCAAATGTTCTTGTTCATCTGTTACAGCCTACTCAAACTATACATGCTTACCTCTATATTTCCCTCTTGTGATAATCATTTTTAATTCTTTGGAGACCCTTAATTTCATGTTTTAAAACATATAACATCTATCTGTCTGTCTATCTATCTATCTATCTATCTATCTATCTATCTATCTATCTATCTATCTATCTACCTGTCTATCTAACTATTGACTATGAAATAAGATACAAATTCCTGATTCTGTCATATAAAATACTCAATATTCTTTTCACAATCTTTCTGCCTATCTTCTTGACTTTTACTTCTGGCCCTCTTTTAGTCTATATTAGAGATGACCTAGATTACTTTTCATCCTCTTTCATGTCCTTTCCCCTCCTCATATCTTTCCTCAAACATGGAATATATTTCTCCATCCACACAAAATTCCATGCCAGTTTAAATGCCTTCTTCCTTCCTTAAAGGTACAACCTGTGCACCACCTCCTTCTTTAATCTTTAATTCTTTTATCTAGACAAAAGGGATATCCTTCCTTAAATTTCTCATAGCACTTTGCCTAGAAGTTAGGTGGCTCAGTGGATTGAATGCCAGGCCTGAAGTCAGGCTCATCTTCCTGAGTTCAAATTTGACTTCAGACATTTATTAACTGTTTGACTCTGACCTAGTCAATTAACTTTGGTGCCTCAGTTTTTCATTTGCAAAATAGGCTGAGGAAGGACATGACAAACCACTCCAGTATCTTTACCAAGAAAATCCCAAATGACGTTATAAAGAGTTAGATATGTCTCAAAAGAGTGAACAGCAAAAATGTTGCCTAGAATCCTCCTTTGTATTTATCACACTATATCTTGTAGTATTGTTATCTGCAATGTCTTTCCTTTTAAATTTCATGTTCTTTAAAATCAAAGTGCTTGTTGTACATATCACTGGATTTGTAGTGCTGAATACAATGCCTTTTATGTAACTAAATGCTTAACAACTATGTAATTGACCTAACTGAAGTGTTATGTATAGAATGCCCCAGGTATTCATTTTCCACATGTTATATTCACATTTTTATCAATGACTTGAAGCAAAAATGTGTTTTAAATATGGATGGCTTGCTTATCAAATGACATAAAATTGGTGGGATAGTACTAACATTGGATAGCAAAATTTAAAAAGGCATAGACACATACAAATACATATATACACACATATGTTTATACACATGTGTATGTATATATATATATATATATAACCATCCATACATAAAATCTTGTGTTAAATTTAATTTTTTAAAAATATGTGACAATATATGTTTACAGAGGCATGTATAAACATTTAACTTAAACTATATAGACATTTTAGCAGACTGAAAAAATATAACTTAATGTTTTTGATTTGGCAATTAATGATCATAAACTACATTAGGATAATTGTGAACACCCAGAAGAAATAAAATAAAATAAATTGCTTTTTTCTCTGACCACATCTCATTTGGAGTATGGTATTAACTTCTGGATGTCACATTTTAGGGAAGACTATTTCAATTTGGAGTTCCTTCAGACAAGTATCCTAGGATGGTAAATGACTGGCCGCCATCGCATATATAAGAACTATATTTTTATATGGGAGAATAGAAGATGTAGTGGGGTGAGACAATAATTTGGAAGAATTTGAATGATTATCATGTCAAAAGTTATTAGATTTTTCTTGCTTAGGACTAGAAGTCAGAAATAAGAGGAATAGGTAGAAGTTATAAAAAAGCAAAATTAAGCTAGATGAAAGGAATAATTCCTTATTTATCAGTTTTATTTATAAATAGAGTTAACTACTTCACTGAAAATCTTCAAACAGTGTCTGAATGACAACCTATTGGGATGTTGTTGATGAAATTATTGTTTAGGAAGAATTAGTCTATATGACTTCTGAGATCCTTTAAAACTCCAAATTTCTCTAATTCTATGAGCAATTTGGCTCTAGTTGAGTTCTCTATGATTATAGAACTAGAGCTGCTAGATGTACTTAACTCCCTCTTTTTATAGATGAGAAACTGGAAGACCCCTGGTTCTCTTTAATCTTACTATATTCTCTATGAGAGCATACCTGATTTATCCTGTATGCATCAATCCTACATATAATCATTTGCACATTTTGTCCCCTATCAAAATCTGAATTCTTTGAGAGCAGAGGTATAAATGTGTGTGTGTGTGTGTGTGTGTGTATGTGTGTGTTGATTGTACTCCCGTCACCTGGCACAAATTCTATCAAGTGGTAGGTTGCTAGTAAATACTTTCTGTTGGCTTGACTTATACAAAGTCAGATAGGTAATACAGATCAAAGGTAGCATTTAAATCTGAGACCTCTGACTCAGGAGCCAATGCTGTCTCCATTTTTACCAGGTTGCCTCATATGGAACAATATCACAATGAAAACAGGAAAAAAAAATCACAGCTATCAAAGAGATGAATAACAGAAAACACACTTACATTATTGTAAGGGTAATTTAAATTGGAACATCTTTCCTATTAATTAATAGGCTCATTAAATCACTGGGAAGCCTCAGTACATGTGGTGGGAGGAGATGCTGAACTGGCAGAACAGGAAGGGTGGAGCAGAACCAAAAGGAAGTGAGTGAGGGTCATGGCACAGGAGAGAGGACACAGGTAGGCCAAAGCACTGCAAAGCTTAGGCTTGTGTGTATTTGCTTGTGAGAAGACCCTGCTGAGCCTGGGAGTGGGGTGGTTGGAGAAGGCTTGGGAAGGGCTTTGGCCCTGCAGTGACCCTGTTTATTAACTTCTTGGTCACCATGATGGATTTTGCTTTCTGGTTCTGAGATCTGACTTTCTGGCATCTAACTAAATGTTTTTCTTCTGCCTTCTGTATGGGAGAGTCTTTTATACCTTGTGATTGAGAACTAATCTGGCATATTCATAGTCAACACCAGTGCTGTGAATATTTCCTTCATGCAATCATTTGCAGCCCCACTGTTTAGTGAGGGTGCCATTGGGACTATATATCTTTTACTTTATCTTTGACAAACACCAACAAGCCTTAGCATTTTCACACATAAAGGGCAAAAGGAAAAGAAGTTGATGCATGAACCCAAGGACCTCCATCATGTATGGTGTAACCTTAAAAAAAAATACAACTTTAACTAATATTTCAAATCTGGCATATTGATTTCAGTTGCTCCACTTTCCCATGTTTCCCTATTTACTTCCTTTTGTTATCTCTAGTAGCTTTTAAAATGTTATCTTCTTTTTTGTTGTTCATTGCAAATGTCATGACTGCATCTCAATTCCTCCTTAATCATTAGCTCCTCCAAGGGGGTGCACACATTCCTCGTGATTAATAAGCATATTCTTATAAAACAAATTCACATTACTAGGACAGTGAACTAAAAGTGCATGTTTAGTCATGCATTCCTGGTCCATCACCTTTTTGTCAGGATCACACTTCATCATCAGTTCTCTAAAGTCCATGCCAAGTCATTACATTGATGAGAGATCTTGTGTTAGTAATTTCTTATCCTTTAAAATGTGACCAGTTAATAAATTCTACTCTTCTTTGTTCATTTTGCTGTGGTTTCCTCCCTTCTGTCCCTGACCAGTAAAATTGATTGCCTTATCAGTTCTGTTTCATTTTTCTTATTTTTTTTCTATTCTGAAGGGAAAATATTAATAACTAATGTTGTAAAATCTGTTTTTAGACACAAACAGTAATTAGCACACAGTGACCAAATTTCTGTGTTCCAGAAGTAGAAGAGATTAATGCTGGTGAAAGCCTAATAGAAATAAAATGCATGTGTATGCCAAAGAGAATATCCTTGTGGTAGTCATAATTAGTTATACTTACAGAATACCCAGATGTTACCACATCTTTTCATTCAAGATGGCCTCTGAAGTTTTGTTGACAAGTGCTAAACAATGGATAAACTGAAAGACTAGGTGAGAAGATTGTATATAAATAGCTTTTCTGTTGTTATCTACATATCTTTTCCCCATGGTAAACAAGCAGTGAATTGCTCTTTGTTGCAATAAATTTCCAGCTGTGTGCCTTTTAGGTCATTTCACTATTAAGGGTGTTAAATGAGTTGCTCTGAGTTTGGATGACATTTATTGTTTTTCAAAATGCATGAAATAAAAAAAAAAAACAACATAATGTTTTCCTTAGTTGTTTAGATTAAGGGAATAGTCTTTTCAGCATAAGGTAAATGAAAGGATTACTTTATTGGCACATTTATATTACAACTTTGGTAGTAGTTTCATGTATTATAAGAACACTTATCAATGACAATAGCCTATTGCTTATTAAACATTTCCTATGTTTTAAAAGAAAATGCATAAATATAAATGTTTGCCAATTCACAGTTTCTCACTAGTCTTGAAAATGAGATGATTGTTTTTTAGCTTTTATTGTGCAGTTAGGAAATTTCTCGGCCCAAAGATCTTAAGGTCTTCCTGGTGAATAAATCCTCCCATGTAGGTCCATTCCAATAAAATTGACAATTTATGTCAATAAGTTAAGAGGCATGGTTAGGATATAAAAAGTTTGATACAAAGGGGTTGTCGGATGACTAGCAAGTCTACAGGGGCAGATAGGTAGTGCAGTGGATAGAGCACCAGTGCAGGATTCAGGAAGACCTGAGTTCAAATCTCACCTCAGACACTTGACACTTACTAGCTGCGTGACCTTGGGCAAATCACTTAACCCCAATCTTGGGTCATCTCCAGTCATCCTGATGGATATCTGGTCACTGGATTCAAATGACACTGGAGGAGAAATGAGGCTGGTGACCTGCACAGCCCTCCCTCACTCAAAACAAAGTCAAGTGCAAGTCATGTCATCATTTCTCTGATGGCATGGTCTTCTTCAGCCATGAAGGACAAACACACACACAAAGCAAGTTTGCAGAGTACAGTGAGAGATATTTGTGAATAAGGTTGTACATAGTCTTAGGACAGTTGGCAGAAGGAGTCTACCAGGTGAGGCTACTCAGATGCCTTTCCTATTTAGGAAGTTGTATAATAGCGGTAAGATGTCAGGTCATGGGAGGTGTATGCTGGTTTTGGAGTAATCCTGATGTTAGCCAAGATCACAACTACTCTGAGTGAAGTTGTTTCCCCTGAAGTCTCCAGTTCATCTTATCAGAATGTCTAGGTGGAAAGAAGTAATATCTAGGGGGACTAGAAATCTAAGGCAGCAGAAGCCTCCTTTTGAGATGGAATCACAATAAAATATTGACTGAAAGCATGTTTTTATTTCTGTAGATTCTAAGGAAGAACTGATTTTCTCCAGTTTCAATTTTTAAAAAGTAAGAAATATGCAGAATGATGTAAAATAATAACAGTTAAAAGAATGGACATTCTGAGAAAGTAATCATCACAGAAAATTTAAGGGGAGAAAATGTTAACTGTACCTTACTGTTTCTCCTCCTGGTTTCAGCCCAGGATCCCATGTGATACTTGAACTTAGAAGATCTTACAATAACTTTTGAGTTGAAGAAATGTTAAAGATAGCTGAAGAGAAGAAGTGTTAAAGTGTTAAAGAAGTGAAGAGAAAAAACATCAAAGGATTTTATGAATAACTTGGAAAGTTAAGGATTCTTTATGTCCTGCATTCCAAATTTAGTTTCTGTCGTAAGTTCCACCAGCACCCCATAACAACTGAGTTGTCCATGCTGTCAGGCCTGAGGAACAGTGACTACAGAAAGTTCTGACCCAAGAAAAGTTTGAAGGTAACTACAGTTAGGAGTGAAAATATAATGAGGACAAATAAACTATGTCAGCTTTGTGGTTGCTATACCCGGCCCTACAAAATGCATAAGAACATATTGGAATTTTAGGAATTTTGTAACTACGTGTCATCCCTCCTTTGTGAAAGTGTAATAACTGATTTAACTTACTGAAGAAAGTATACATAAATATGCACCTTTGCAAATAATTATATTTATAACTGAAATCAAGTGTTACCTATTATTGGGATCCTAGTACACTATAAGCTTTTACCCTCCTACTCATGTTGTCTATAATTCATATGCAGGATCACAAAGAAAAAATTAGGGTCATTCATCAAAGAGCTATGATCCAATCAAGCTTTCTCTCACTCAAAACAAAGTCAAGTGAAAGTCATGTCTTCATTTCTCGGATGGCATGGTCTTCTTCGGCAACAATGGATGAACACACATGGTCCAATCAATGGAGAAAAAAAATATTTCCAAGGTCATTCTCCAAGTATTAATCAAATGGTATAGAGATAAAATTTTCTTGTATACTTGTGTCCATACAATTGATAGATAGATACATCTATAACACCAAAATCTGTATAAATCTCTGGATATAAATTTCATATATTTTGAGTTTTAATGGGAAGTATTTCTTTTTACCATAAACGCCAAAGTTTCCTCAGTCCCCAAAATTCAGAGACTAAAAGGCCCTAGAAGATTTAGATTGGGCATAATATTTCTAATGAGGAGAATGGACATTCCCTATTTTAACTTTTTTGGGAAATAACATTTTACTTTTTCCAAGTACATGTAAAAAGAGTTTCCAACATTCACGTTTTATAAGATTTGAGTTTCAATTTTTTCTCCCTTCCTCCCACAATCCCACAATTCCACATTCAATATGGCAAGCAATTGTATATAGGTTATACGTGTACAGACATGTAAACATTTTTCCACATTAGCTATGTTGTGGAAGAAGAAACAGAACAAAAGGTAAAAACCACCCCAAAATAAGACAAAATATGACAAACCAAAACAACGTGAAAATAGTGCTCTTTGATCTGTATTCAGACTCAGTAGTTCTTTTTCTGGATGTGGATAGCACTTTCCATCATGAGTGTTTTGGAATTGTCTTGGATGGTTGTGCTGTTGAAGAGAGATGTCAGTCATAGTTGATCATTACCCAATGTTCCTGTAATTGTGTACAATGATCTCCAGATTCCGTTCACTTCACTCAGCAAAATGAACATTGCATTTTAAGTCTCTCATGCTATTTGTGTAATTACAATTCTCAAATAGCCCAAAATATAAATTTCTGGGTAGAGTTAACAGTATATTTCATCACAGCCACCAATTACTGGTTATTGCTCTTGAAATCTGTATCTTCTTCTTCCAACCTATGAGATCTCAGACAAGTTTTTAACCTCCATAGTAATCATATTCCTCATCTGTAAGTGTGGGAATTGAATTGAATATCAGCTAAAATCTCTCCCAGTTCTAAATATATAATCTAAATAACCTGTGAGGATAACTGAACAGAGGTGGGACCTTTCCTACACAGGAGGAGAAGCTGTAAGTCATCTTTTAGAGTTGCAGTGACCTTGTTCTCCCAACACATCTATTCATGAATTATTCCTAATATACATTGGATGAGTTGTGTCCCCAGCTACATTATTCTACAAACCAAAGTCAATTCTAAAGAACAGACTCCAGTGAATCATGTTTTGATACAAAATTTTTTGTTGGTCTTTTCACTCCATTTCTTTCTCTAATATGAATTCTGATTGACCACAGAATCACTCATTTGGAAAACTATTGTATGCCAAGTATAACAATCAAAATAGATAGGAGAAACTGCTTATTTTTTTTCTTTTCATATTGAGGAAAAATCCTATGAATCTAGAGAAATAATATCAATGCTCATAAATTCCAGAGGGTTAGGAGTGATTTTGTTGTATCTCAACAACTAGGACTCAAAAGAACAAGCACATATTCTACAAAAATAAATCTTCCCTTTACCTTTGACTGGCATTTTTATTTGCATTTCTATAATCCAAGTTTGTTATTATATATTGACATATGGCCTATGAGATTTCTTGGAAGTGACTCTCAGTGACTGCTAAAGATCAAAGGGAAAAATCTAATTGGTTTCCAATAGTACAAGCTAGAATTCAACACGAGGATTCACTTCACATGGATGGATTTTCTGAGCAGCATTAATCTAGCAATGACTTTTACTCAGTTCATAAACAATTATCAAGTTCCTTCTATGCATAAGACCTTAGGTTAAGTAATAATAAAAGCTAACTTTTATATAACAATTTCTACATCAGGCACTGTGTTAATTGTTATTTTACAGTGTTGCTTTATATATTATATATACACGGTTACAATTGTTATATCATTTGTTCCTCAAACCACCAGAAGGAGGTACATGTTATTATCCCACATATTAACTGGGTTTGAACTCAGATCCTTCCAACTGGGGCCCAGCAAAGTATCCACTGCACCAATTAGCTGCCCAAGTGTTTGGTTTTAAAGAAAGGCAAAAGAAAGTCTCTGATTTCAAGTGGTTCACCTTTCCAAAAATTATATACAAATAAGATAAATAGGAGAAAATCTGGAGATAATCAAGAGAAGACATTAGCATTAAAGGAGATCAAGAAAGATTTTTTATAGAAAAGAAAAATTAGCTGGGATTTAAAGGAAATTAGGGAATGCAGGAGGCAGATATGAGTAAGAAGAAAACTTACAGGTACGATGGACAGTTAGTGAAAAAAAAACACAGAGGAAAGAGATAGAGTTGTTTTCACAGGGAAAATCAAGGAGACCAGTGTCACTGGACAGCAGAGTGCATTAAGAAGAGATAAGCATGCTTTTCCTGAAGACTGGAAAGGTAGGAGGGGACCAGTTTATGGAGGCTTTGAATGATAAATTCTCATGTGTTCATTGAAATAATGAGGACCGGTGCCATTTATTGGATAGAAGAATGATGCTGTCAGAATTTCACTTTAAGAAAATAAGTTTGATATCAGAATGGAGGATAGACAGTACTGGGAAGTTTCTTGGGGCAGATAATCCAACCAGGAGGCTATTAGAATTATTCAGATTCAACCCAGCAACTCCAAAGATAGTTTTAAAGCTCAGTGACAAAGAACCTTCACCTCGTGAGAGGAGAGCTTGGTAGGGTCTCAGCCTTGGCCCCAGGGAAGTGGCAGTCATTGCAACAGCAGAATCCACTTCAAGAAAGAGCTCTTTGCCTACAGACCCTGGGGGAATCAAGCAGCCGATCTGGGTATCATGAGTGGCTGCTGCAGAGAGGAAATCCTATTCACAATTCCAGGACAGACAAAAGTGCTTTTGGTGGTTCACAGACCAGAGTGCAGGCCAGGAGAGGAGTAAACATCTCTCCCTTGACTATGTTACTTTGGAGAAACCCAGGGATTGGAATATGATATTCCAGATATCAAAGGAGATAGGATTAAAACCAAAACTCACTCAATAAAACTGATTATAATACTTCAGGGGAAAAATGTTCATTCGATGAAATAGAGGACTTTCAAGCATTCTTGAGAAAGGGAGAGGTAAAATGTAGCAAATAATCTTACATCAAAGAGGCAAGAACAAGCTTTTACAGTGGAGGGGAAGATAAGGGAGATGAACGGGAATAAGTCAGCCTCACTCCCATGGGATTTGGCTTAAGGAGGGAATAACTCATGCTCTACTGGATGTGGAAATCTATTTCACCCTGCAAGACAGAGGGGAAGGAATAGGAGAGAGAAGATATAAGGGACAGCAAATTGGGAAAAGGAATAATCAGAGGCAAACACTATTGTGGGAGGACAGCTCAAGGGACAGAATGGAATAAATGGAGGGCAGGCTAGGACAGAGGGAAATGTGATTCATCTTTTGGAACATAAGCGCTACATGGCTACACAAGTGTGGCCTATATTGAATTTCTTGCTTTGTCAATGAAGGTGGTGGGGAGGAAAGAAGGGAGAAAATATAGAACTCAAAACTTTAATAATAAATTTTAAAAACTGCTTTCACATGCAACTGGAAAATAAAATGTACAGACAATGGGGTGTAGAAATCTATTTTTCCCTATAGGAAAATAGAGGAACATGGGATGGAAGAAGGGGGTGAGGTAATAGAAGGGTGGACAGACTGGAGGAAGAGGTAGATAGTGTTCATGCTGTCCTGGAGTGGGGCATGGAGAGAAATGAGGAGAAAATTTGGAAGTCAAATTCTTGTGGAAATGAATATTGAAAAATGCAAACTAAATCAACTGTTCTTGAAAAAAACTTGTTCAGGAGTAAGTTGATTAAGGCCCTTGCCAGAGTGATGTCAGTGTTGGTTTTTTTTGGTGTGGTTTTTCATCCTTCATTTTTGAAGAAGTCCAATGACATCACAAGTTGTTGTCAGGGTGCACTCTCATCCTTGGAATCTGCTAAATTTATGGGAAAGGAAATTATAGTAAGTGATTATGGGGGTAAGACTGTTCTGGAAAATATAGCTTTGGTTCATTTCTCAGTAGGATCAATGGTATCCATTCCTCAAATGTATATTTTTCTTGTTCTTTAATGTTTTACTGATACAGACAGTCTTAGATCCTGGTCCCCCCTGACATGGCTGCCCCATTTCCTAGTCAGGTGAAATAGGGCCTCTTATTCCCTCTCAGATCTCTTGTCAGACTCAGTTCTGTATTCCAGAAGACCATAAACTTTTTTCCGGACAATATTTTCTGTCATTATCAGCTATGGGTTTTGCCCCTACCATCTGGGAGCTTAATTCTCTTTTGTTACCAGGTATGTAAAAGTTCAAATCCAGTCCTAGAGAATGACCACTAATTGGAGGAAAGACAATTAGTTGGTTCATATCAGTATGCTTTTAATTCTTGATATGATTTTACTCATTGAGCAGGTTAAATCAACACTGAACAGAAGTATTGAGTGGCAGTCATGGAACAATCTCTTTATTATGTCTACAATTAAGGAAGACCGTGCCTAGTTTTCTCTCACCTGTGATGGGTGTAATATACTTCATTATACTCCCATAGAGATGTTAGAACTGGTGTCTCCATTAACCACAGTACATATTATGGAAAGGACCCTTCTTTGGTGCTTGGAATCTTTCTCTTATCAAGAGGGCTGGGTGACAAATATGGACCATGATCAGGGCCCTTTATGGATAGTGAAAATCCTTGGCAGTCAGGAAAGAGGCTTACTCCATCTCATCTCCTTCACCAGACAATTAAAGACTAAGGGCAGTACTTTAAAGTGGGAAGGCAATAAGTGTTTAAATATCCCTGCTAAGAGCCAAGTACCATGTTAAACATTTTACAAACGTTTTCTCATTTGATTCCCACAACAATAATGTGAGGGAGAAGTTATTGTTATTCTCATTTTAATGTAGAGAAAACTTACCAACAGAAGAGACATAGAACATTCTAAAATTCCTTTCTGGTAGGAACATTTCTCTCATCTGGTGATCCCATTGGATTTACTCATTCACCCACAAATCTCCCATTTTTTAGTAGAAGCCTGAGCAAGTTTCACTTTGCAATGTATGCTTGCAGAAATTAGTGTCTCTTGAGTTCTTGGGCCTTATGACCTCAGGAGCATATAATGCTTAACATATTTGTCAAACTAGAGTCACTGGTAGATCTCCTCCTTCAAAGTTTAGAAGAAAACCCCATTCTCTTTTTTTTTAACTCTCTCTGGTTCTGGTTAATTGTAGCCATTCAAAGTGCTGCTAACTAGCACTTCAGCATTAGTTTCTGGCTTGTCATTTGTTTCTGGTAGAGATGAAGATTTATCTAAGGATATGATCTCACCATTTTGTTATCAAACATCCCCAGTACATACTTTCCAGAAGTTTCTAGAAGTTTTGCTGGATTGACTGAATCCAGCAGCCAAACTGATTCTGGGAACTAGGAGAAATATGGAGGACAAATAATGTGTGTGCCTTCACATTCCAATTTGTGTTGTAGCCTTACTTATGATGCAGAGAGTCTCGTCCAATTCTTCTCCCTTATGAGTTTAATTGTATCTCCAACAAAGTTCTCTATCTCTCTCCTGGAACTTTTCTCAGCACCTAAGAATTTAGTGATAGCCCCAGGCTATTTATACTTCCTTTCTAGGCTCTCTGGACTTTGCTACCTTGCTCTATGTCCATCTTCCTTTTCCTCTCTTCTATGCATTGTTTCCCCCATCAAATTTTAAGTTCCTTGTGGGAAAGGACTGCCTTTTTGCTTGTATTTATATCTCTTACCTAGCACCTTGCCAAGCATACAGTAATGCTTGTTACCTTCTACTCTATCAACCTACTATGGAGAAATGAGTAGCATATTTTTCCCTGGTTGTTTTTGTTTTTCCCCAATATGTTTATTAAAATGAATACATTAAAATGAATGAAACACACAAAGTAAAAGCTACATTGTCCTTGGACTGGCATCCCTTCTATACTTGGCTCTACTTGTTTAACTATTAACTTTGGCATCTAGTCCTCAATTTTCATGACTTTCAAAGGAATGCATATGGATTTGATGAAGAGTTTTTTTTCAGTATTCTTCATAGTTTTATGAGCTCCAGGATATCCTTATTTACATACTTGTGGATCACCTGTAGATGACAAATTTCCAGACTACTTGTATAGCATGGCTAGCTTATGACACTCAAATGATTCAGGAACCTCTTGCCTGGAAGGTGGAATAATGAATTATTAGTTATGAACTAGTCTACTGTGGATTGGATTTGTACCATAGTCTGACTAATTTCATACTTTCAGAGCCTAAAAATCTATAGACAAGGGGTTCTTAAGCATTTGTATGTCATAGATCCTTTGGCAGTCTGTTGAAATTTATAGGACATTTATCAGGATAATGTCTTTAATTCATAAATACATAGGACTACAAAGGTACACATGGATCTATATATACTTATATGTATGCATATATATATGTTCAGATAACCTATACATGTATATAACATCTAGATACATATACATACATATGTGTACACACATACACACACACACACATATATATACATATATATTTGAAATAATGTTTTTCTCAACAAAATTTGGGCGTTCATGGATATTAGGTTAAGAAACTCTGCTATAAAGGGAAGGAGTGGATTATGCATGGGAATAGACTTCAAAGTAGAATTAGAGTTATATAGAGTTACATATTCATTTTTTGAATCAACAACTAGACTTTTTTTTTTTTCTGTCCCCAGTCAGGGGACACCAGGGTGGAGTGACAGCAGCACTAGTTTGAGAGTTTAAGGCCTGAGGTTCAAATTGTATCAGTAACTTTGTGTGCCTTGAATAGGTCGCCTAATCTCCACTGGTCTCAGTTTCTTCATTATGTATAATATGGCGGTTATACTAGACAGATTCTGTGAAGGCAAATTAATTGATCTTGCTACCCAATAATAAAGGTGTATATTGCATATCCATATTTATACATAACTTGTTGTTTGTTCTTTGTTTTCAGAGGATCAATGACATCATTGGTGATGTGTTGACTTGTGCATGTGTTGGATTAAAGTGAGGCAGAGTTGCACAAACTCATCGGCTTCACTCTCTGTTCATGAGTCAACAAATTCCAGTGGCACAGCAAAAGTTAAGATGACTAATGATGGCCCAGAATGCAGTGGATCACCCTGACAGCTTCAATGTCTGACCTAGCTCTAGCATTCCACAGTGCCTCCTTCAACCACTTTCAAGACTCTTGGAACAAATTATTCTTATCTGTCTATTCTTCTGGGGAAAGTCTTTGTGTTTGGTGTAGGTTACACTCACCTGATTTAGTCCATCTGCTAAAACAGTTTACTGGACTGTGGCCACCACACATGCTCCAGCTTCTTGGAGCCACAGGAGAGAGTTGGGTGAGAAGTAGACACCAAAGTTGGATGAGCAGCCCTAAAAAGGGCTCAGCAAACCCTCACACCAGAGTTTCTAATTCCCTTTGAATACTCCACGTATGCCATGTATATTTGTATATAACTATATTTAGTCAAGACCTTTCCCCTGGCATTATAGAAATAGATATAGAAATATTTATAGCAATAAAATTTTATATTTATTTTCTCTGCTGTAAGAGTCTCTCTCACACCTAGCTCCACCAAAATCTGTGCTACCATTCAAATGTAGAATCCCAAAGGAAAGGGGTAATTCCTTTGATCAAAGAACCAATGCTTTCTTACTGAAGAAAATATCCCTAGGCCATTTTCCTGAAAATTTTTCTGTGGGTTAGAGATCCAGTACTTTCTCTTACACTTTTGCCTTTATCCATTGTTTAAATATCTATATAGTTTCAACTAATTTTCTTTTGTATATAGCTCTAGATCCATCCAATTTCCTACCTGGAATCTACTTTTGCATCATTTAGTATAACATGTAAAAACATTTGTCATAATGTTGTTCATTGACCTTGATAAGAAAAACGGGGAACATTTTTAGCCTATATCCCTCATCCTATTTAAACAAGGACAATACTCAAAGATTCCAGTGTATAGATATTAGCTAACATTTATGTAGAGCTTTAACATTTTGGAGCATTTTGCATATATTATCTTATTTTATCCTCATGAAATCCTGGTTGGTTTTCATGTCCATTAAACAGTTGAGAATTGAATCTGAGAGAGCCTAAGTGGGTCACTAGGGTCACGTAGCTATTAAGTGAATGAATGAAGATTTAAATTCAAGGCTTCCTTAGCCTAGGTTCAACACTCTGAACAGTACTTCAAGCTGTCTCTCAGATGTCTGAGAGGGGAGGTAGTGGAGGAATCTATTTTACTTCCCCAACAATCACTGCACTAATCCCTGGGACTGACCAACATTAATCAGAAATAAGAATTTTCTGGTACAAAGAAGAAAGCTGGAAAACCATTTATGGAACTACTACCCTGCAGCCAACTACATCCCACCTCTTACCCCTCCAAAAAGAAAAGAAATTGCAAATGTCTAGACTGGAAAAAGAACTTTTGTGGAATGAATGATGGAAAGAAGGAAGGAAGAAAGGAGGGAAGGAAGAAAGGAAGAATGTAAGGAAGGATTTAAATTATGTTGACCTCAACTGAGGATTTGCAGATGTGGAGCAATTTTTGTTTGCTTCCAGCCATCCAGGCCTCAGCTGACATAGAATATCCTTCAATAAATCTCCTTCTTAATCATTTTTTTTTAAATGTGGGCTTTCTTTCTCTACTTTTCCCTCTTTAACATTGGCTTTAATTGGTCTGGAATCCCACATTTAGAGAGACATTTTTCATCCAAAGTAGGATTTGAAACAGAATTTCATCCATTCTTCTGTTAATTTTAAGGAAAAATCCTACGAATACAGAAAAATAGCCCTAGCAACAAGGAATAATACGAAAGGGCCTTGAAGAATACATCGTAATTTTTTGGTTACTAGTTCCATGACTCACTTGCCCTCTTATTTAATCCCAGAATGACTCCAACTGTGTGTGGCAGTGGCTTAAAGATTTACTAAGCCAAAGAAAGTTTGAAATTTCTAGATGTAGACAGACATTAAAGGCCTTTACCACTTGCTCCTATCAAACTTCCCCTCTCAATGACAATTCTATTAGATTCCTCCAAAAGTGAACAGTGTTGAACTCCTAAATTGGATTGTGGGAAACCAGAGAGATAGGGAAGAAATGATTAAGAAAGGAGGTCAGATCAAAATTTAGGCCAGTGTTCCAGAGGAGATAAGTAAGTATGCCATAACTACAAGCAGAAATCCCGAAAAGAGCATGAGATTTCTAGAGTGGGGGAAGCCTAGTGAAAGAGACAAATGAACAAACAAGGAGCGAAATAGATAAATTATGGAAGAAACTTGGAAATCTTAGCAAACCAGTGTACACTAATGGAACATGGAGAAAACAGACCTCAAAAGCTCAAAAATATTAAGGCAAATTAACAAGAAGAAAACTGGAAGAAACATATCTGCTATAAAAAAGACTGATCTAGAAAACAGAGCAAAAGAGTGAATAAGAATCTTCGGGCTAAAAAAATGTAAAATAGAGCAATATACATTTTTAAAAATTTAATTTTTAAATAAAAATTTTCACAAATTGTAAGAAAATTACTGAAAAATATTTGAAAGAGATGACAAAGTGAAAAGTAGTAGAATTCACACATTATTCTCTAAAAAAAGAAGCCTCAAAATATTTTACTATATTTTTACTTTTAATTTATGAAATAAAGCAAACATTTCAATAGCACAGTGCAATAAAAGATGATTGTACATGAAAGTGCAAATCTGATATGTAAAACTTACAATTCCTTTCAAATATATGATATTATCATGTCAATTTCTTTCCCCACCACCCTAGAGATGACCTCATTAGATTGACTCTCTCTCTCTCTCTCTCTCTCTCTCTCTCTCTCTCTCTCTCTCTCTCTCTCTCTCCCTCCATATACATATATGTGTATGAAATTATTCTATGCGTAGTTCTACTTATCAGTTCTTTCTCTGTTTCTGACTGATTTTATTCATATGTCCTTTAGTTAATTTGGATATTTGTAATAGACAAACTTACTTGCTTAAAGTCATTCTTAAAACAATATTGCTGTTACTGTAAACAATGCTCAATTGGTTCTGCTTATTTCACTTTTCATTTATTTCATGCAATTTTGTTTTTCAGTTTTTCCCCTAAAATCATTGGGTACAGAGGCTTTCATTTTTTTAATCAATTTTCAGTGTCTAGCACAGTTTCTGGCACATGATTATTTTTTTAACTTAATTGAATTGATAGTGAATTCCTCTTCATTGAAAGTCTTTAAGCAGAACCTGGAAGCCTTTTGTGTTTTATGAAGATTTTTGTAGAGTATTACTGTTAAAGTACTGGTTTGACAAGATTGCCTATGAAGGCTTTTCTACTCATTAAATTCTGTGTTTCTCTAAGTTTGCAAATATTATTCCTCTTGTATATTGCTTATGTTCACTCTGACTAGTGTTTATACCCACAGATTATATTTCTGTCTGCTGTTATGATATTCCTGAGTGATATAAGGATTAGGTATTATTCTTGTTATGCCAAAAAACTTCTAAGGACATGTATTACATATACGTACATATGTGTTTGTGTATGCATATGTGTTTATATGTATATTTGTATGAATATAATACACATAAATATATATGTATGTGTGCATACATATATATACATATATATATATATATATATACACACACTGGATTTTATATTAATCTGTCGTAGAGCTTTTTGTAACTTCACACCCAAATGCACTGTCAAAAATAATGCAAAAACTCCATAAAAGTAATATCAGATGACAATGCAATGCACAGTGTAATTTCTGAATGTCAGTCAGGATAAAAATATAAGCCTTTTAAAATGTCTCGAACTAAAGTCACCATTAGCAGAATTCTTCAGTACAACCCTTTGGAACTGAAACTTCCTACAAAATGGTAATGTTATGAAATGTTTCTTGCAAGTATTACAGTTGAGAAATAGAGTGATTTAAAATATGTCTGTTTCTAAGGCTGGTTAGACATATATATTTTAATACACAAAAACTGATTATTTTTATTGGAAAGAAATGCTTCTCTAAGAAATCCTTCCATGGATGCAGATAATATTTAGTAATTACTTTTGATCCTAAGGATCATAGCTTTTGAAAGGACTTCAGTTACTCTCTAGCCTAGTTCCCTCTTTACACAGGTAAAGAAACTTGAACTCAGAAAAATTAGGTGACTTACCCAAGGTCATAGAGATAGTAAGCAGCAGAGGCAAAATTCAAAACCAAAACCTCTTAAACTTTCAAACTAGTCTTCTTTCCACCATGCTACAAAGATAAATTATAGGGATTTGCCTTTGGAAGGTATTAAAAGTTTGGTAATGACTTTAAGATTATTGACATGGTTACCACAGGGGATGATTTATTTTACTTTATTTGCAATACAAGGCACAGGAAGTACCCAACATTTGTGAATGACCTAGAGAAAACCCCTTAGTATTGATGTAAAAACAAGTCTGAAAATATGTGTACTATAGATGGATAATAGGCTATGTAATCTGTGCATATGATGAGAAGCCTTATTGTAGTCCAACAAATCGTGATCCACATCAGTTCTCTCATAAGCAGTAGACTTGTTCTATAGTTAGTGCAAGTGGTCCACAATATTATTCGCCCAGACTCTCAGATTTCACTGTGAGTGTGGGTTAAGTGCTCCCTCTTAGCCCATTGGGATTTAGATTATGATAACTGATGCAACTGGATTTTTGGAGTTCTGTGAGTCTTGAAAAAAATGATAAGAATACCAAAGAAAAATATGCCCCAAAGCCATGCATCCTCCTTTGGGTATTTTAAATTCTTGTGGTCTCAGAAAGATAGCATTTGTATAAAATCAAGAGAGGCATTTAATTTCTCTCAGAACCAGTTTCATCCTCAATTAAATCAGGAAGCAAGAGTAGATTTCTTCTGAAAATCTTTCCAGTTCTATATCTCTGATGATAAAATGGCAGTGGGTATTAACCAATAGATATTAGATATGAATGAATGTCTGATCGAATTGCATTGCTGGAAAAGATTTTTGAGAGTCCCTTGGTCAACAAGAACATCAAATCAGTAAACATGTAAAGAAATTAATACAGTTTATTCATATGAAGGACAAATGCTGAAGCTGAAGTTTAAATACTTTGGTTGCAAAATAAGACAGGATTCATTGGAAAAGATTGATGTTGGGAATGACTGAAGGCAAAAGGAGGAGGAAATGGCAGAGGAGGAGATAGCATCATGGAAGCAACAGACAGGAGCTTGGAGATGCTTTAGGAGATGGGGAGGATAGAAGAGCCTGGTGTGCTATGATTCGTAGAGTTACAAAGAGTCAGACATGACAGAAAAACAACAAATGTCTGTTGAGCCTAAATCCAATACACTTCATACAGGACACTTTATGATTGTAAGTAAATGGCTTCAACACTGTGACTTATCATTGCTTCATCTGTAAATTGAAAAGTTTTAATTACATGAGATCTAAGGTCCCACCTTCTAAATCTGAAAGCCTGTTGCCTAAAATATTTTGTTGTAATGTCAATTATAGTAGCACACCTGAGCACTGCTGCTGTGAATAATTTTAAGCATCTAATAGCACAGTATGATGAACTCTATCAGCAATAAACTAAACAGTTTTCAGTACAGTAAAGCATAGTACTCACAGCCACATCCTAAAGAAAACACATCACCTAATGCATATTTGCTGTTGTTGCTGTTGTTTTTGTGCTTGTAGTTCATTCTTTAAGGGTACCATGACATCAAGAAGATGATATGACTTTCTGTTGAGTTTCATTTGAGTGAGGGAGAACCATGCAAGGTAATCAACCTCACTTTCTCCTCCTGAGCCATCTGGACCAAGTGGTCTAGTATTCCTCAGGATGGCTGGAGATGACCCAGGATGCATTGTGAGACCCTGGCTCTTTCAGACTAAAGTCTTGTAGTATTCTCACTTGACTGAGGTATACCTATTCAATGAATAGATTTCTTGAAGTATTTGCTCAAGGCATGGCCCCTTTAATAAAAAAAAAATAAACTGTTATCTCGTAATACTCAGTATGTCATATGGCACATAGCATTTGTCATTGTATCTCCAAAATAAAAGGATCCCTGGCTAGGGTGGAACATGAAGAGGTAGAGCTCGAGCAGAGCTGAGAGGAAATTGGTCAGAGTCTGATCAGAGCTAAGAAGGATGAAGGCAAGCAGACTGCTGGCTACTGTGTGTGAAAGTGATTGTGACTTTAAGAAGACCTGCTTTTGATTTGTTTAATGGCACTGGTCTGTGGGAAGTCTACCAGAGGAAGACTTGAGGAAAGCGTTGTTCCCTGCATTGTCATTGTGTATGGATTTTTGTTGCTACTATTTAGCTTTCTGTTGTCTGAATAAGAATTTGGTTCTGTCTTCCATGTGGAAAATCTGCTGTATTCCACAATTCAGAATTGTGCCAGGATATTCATGACCCACAGTAGAATCTGTGAATATCACATTGGTACTAAAACTATCCACTCCTAGTTCACTGTAAGAACAATCTGCTTAATCAGCACCCTGTGACTAAATAAAGTCCTCTCTCATCTTGACTAGAGGCTGACTTCCAAACCACAAGGTTCCTCCTCCATGGGCTGAAAGTTCCTAGGTCTTCCCTGGGTTTACACACAGTCAACTTTTTGCTCCTTCTCCTTGTTTCAGGTCACAGGCACTGTTATTTTTTTGTTATTATTATTGTTTTATTTGTTTGCAGTGTTTGACAACAATTTCCCCCTCCCTTTTCCTCCTTCTCCTCCCCCACTCCTCCCTCCCCCCTCCCTCCCCAAGTTGGCACACAATTTTCTCCAGGTTCTACACATGCATTCCTATTAAATACGTTTTCACCTTTGTCATGTTGCATAGAAGAATTAAAATGAAGGGGAGAAATCATAAAACAAACCAGAATGTAATACAAAAGAAAATGATCTGCTAAGTTCTGTGATTGAATCCCATAGTTTTTTCTCTGCATGTAGAAGGTATTTTGACTTAAAAGACCATAGGAAATTTTTTTAAGTACTTATGTTGCAATGAAGTTCTAAGTCCACCAGAAAATACCCTTGCACACTGGTTGCTGTGTATAAAGTTCTCCTGATTCTTCTCCTATCACTCAGTTTCAGCTCATGTAAGTCTTTCCAGGCCTCTCTGAATTCTTCCTGATCATCATTTCTTATAGCACAATAGTATTCCATTACATTCATGTAACACAATTTATCCAGTCATTCCCCAGTTGATGGACATCCTCTTGATTTCTACTTTTTGGACACTACAAAGAGTGCTGCTATAAATATTTTTGCACATGTGGGACCCTTTCCCATGTTTATGATCTCTTAGGGATACAGCCCTAAAATGAGGACTACTAGGACTAAGGCTATGCACATTTTGGTAGCCCTTTGAGTATAATTCCAAATTGCTCTACAGAATGGTTGGATCAGTTCACAGCTCCACTAACAATGAATTAATGTTCCAAGTCTCCCACACCTTCTCCAACATTTATCATCATCCTGTTTTGTCATGTTAGCCAGTCTGATAGGTATGATTTGATTTGTATCTCTGCAATCCATAGTGATTTTGAGCATTTTTTTTCTTATGACTATAGATAGTTTTGATTTCTTCCTCTGAAAACTGCATATCATTTGACCATTTTTCAGTTGGGTAATGACTTGTATTCTTGCACATTTGACTCGGTCCTCTATATATTTTAGAAATGAGGCCTTTATCACAGACGCTAGTTGCACAAATTCTTTCCCACTTGTCTACTTCCCTCCTAATTTTGGTTGCATTGGGTTTCTTTGTGCAAAAACTTTTCAATTTTATGTAATCAAAATTATCCATTTTGCACTTCATAATGTTTTCTGTCTCTTGTTTAGTCGAAAATTCTTCCCTTCTCCATAAATCTGATAAATACACTATTCCTTGCTCCACTAATTTGTTTATAGTATCAGTCTTTATACCCAGAACATGTATTCATTTGGACTTTATTCTTTTTTATGGTATCAGGCATTGGTCTATGCCTAGTTTCTGCCATACTGTTATCCAGTTTTCACAGAAATTTTTGTTGACCAGTAAGTTCTTATCCCAGTAGCTATGGTCCATATATTTATCAAACAGTAGATTGCAATCTTTATTGACTATTTTGTCTTGGGTACCTAACATATTCCACTGGTCTACTCTTCTGTTTCTTAACCAGTACCAAGTGGTTTTGATAATTGCTGCTTTATAATATAATTTGAGTTCTGATAGGGCTAGGCCACCTTCCCTAACATTTCTTTTCATTAGTTCCCTTGATATTCTGGAACTTTTGTTCTTTCAGATGAATTTTGATATTATTTTTCTACCTCTAGAAAATAATTATCTGATAGTTTGATTGGTATGGCACTGAATAAGTAAATTAATTTGGGTAGAATTGTCATTTTTATTATATTGCCTTAGCTCATCCATGAACAACTGATGTTTTTTCCACTTATTTAGATCTGACTTTATTTGTGTGAAAACTGTTTTGTAATTGTGTTCATACAGTCCCTTGCAGGTAGACTCTCAAATATTGTATAGTGTCTACCCTAGTTTTAAATGGGATTTTTTTTTCTATATATTGCTATTGGGATTTGTTAGTAAAATGTATAAAAACAGATTTGTGTGGGTTTGTTTTGTAACCTGCAACTTTGCCAAAATTGTTTATTATTTCAAGCAGTTTTTTACTTAATTCTCTGGGATTCTCTAAGTATATCATCATATCATCGGCAAAGAGTGATAACTTAGTTTCTTCTTTGCCTTCTCTAATTCCTTCAATTTTTTTCTTCTCTTATTGCTACAGCTGAAATGTCTAGGCCCATATTGAATAATAGTGGTGATAATGGACATCCTTGCTTCACCTCTGATCTTATTGGAAATGCATCTAACTCATCCCCATTGCATGTAATGTTTGCTGAGGGTTTTAGGTAGATACTGCTTATTACTTTATGGAATATTCCATTTATTCCTATGTTCTCCAGTGTTTTCAGTAGGAATGGGTTCTGTATTTTGTCAAAAGCTTTTTCTGGATGTTTTGAGATAATCATGTGGTATCTGTTAGTTTTGTTGTTGATATGATCAATAATGTTAATAGTTTTCCTAATATTGAATCAGTCATTTATTACTGGTATAAATCCTACATGATCATAATGTAGTATTCTTGTGATTAGTTGCTTCATCCCTTTTGCTAAAATCTTATTTAAAATTTTTGCATCTATATTTATTAGATAAATTAGTCTATTATTTTCTTTCTCTGTCTCTTCCTGATTTAGATATCAAAACCATATTTGTATCATAAAAAGAATTTGGGAGGACTCTTCTTAATTTTTGAAAATAGTCTACATAGTATTGGAATTAACTGTTATTTAAATGTTTGATAGAATTGACTTGTAATTCATCTGGCTCTGGAGATTTTTTCTTAGGGAATTCATTGATGGCTTTTTCTGAGATGGAGTTATTTAAGTATTCAACTTCCTCTTCTGTTACTCTGGGCAATTTGTATCTTTTAAAATAATCATCAATCTCATTTACATTGTGGAACTGATGGGCATATAGTTGGGCAAAGTAATTCTTTTTTTTTTTTTAATTTCTTCCTCATTGGGGGTCAGTTCACCCTTTTCATTTTTGATATTGGTAATTTGGTTTTCTTCTTTTTTTTTCATCAAATTGACCAAAGGTTTATCAATTTAATTGGTTTTGTCATAGAACCAACTCCTGGTTTTATTTATTAGTTCAATAGTTTTCTTAATTTCATTTCTATTAATCTCTTCTTTGGTTTTCAGTATTTCTAATTTGATATTTACTTGGAGATTTTCAATTTGTTCTTTTTCGAGGTTTTTCAACTGAATGCCCAATTTATTTTTCTTCTCTTTCTCTATTTTATTCAAGTAGGCACTCAAGGATATAAAACTTCCCCTAAGAACTGCTTTTGCAATGTCTCCTAAAATTTGATAAGTTGTCTCATTTTTGTCATTCTCTTGAATGAAGTTGCTGGTTGTTTCTACAATTTATTGTTGAACCCAGTCATTCTTTAGGATTAGATTGTTTACTTTCCAATGAGTTTTTGGTTTGTTTCCAATGTCTTTGATTACATATAAGTTTTATTGTATTATCATCTGAGCAGGAAGCATTGACTATCTCTAACTTTCTGCACTGTATTGTGAGGTTTTTGTGGCCTACTACATTTTCAAATTTTGTATATATGCCACATACTGCTGAGAAAAATGGGCATTCCTTTCTATGCCCATTCAATTTTCTTCAGAGATGTATCACCCAGAGTTCTAATCACCTCCTTAACTTATTTCTTGTTTTTTTTTGATGTTAGATTTATCAAGTTCAGAGAGGGGAAGGTTGAGGTCCCCCACTAGTATAGTTTTGCTATCTATTTCTTCCTGTAACTCCCTTAGATTCTCCTCTAAAAATTTGGATGCTATACCCCTTGGAGCATATATGTTTAGTAATGAAAATGCTTCATTTCATATGGTGCCTTTTAGCAAGATATAGTTTCCTTTCTTGTCTCTTTTGATTAGATCTATTTCTGCTTTTGCTTTATCTGAGATTAGGGTGGCTACCCCTGCTTTTTTACATCAACTGAAGCACAGTAAATTCTGTTGCACCCTTTTACCTTTACCCTATGTGTGTCTCCCCTTTTCAAATGTGTTTCTTGTAAACAACATATTGTTGGATTATGGTTTTTAATCCATTCTGCTATCCATCTCTGTTTTCTGGAAGAGTTCATCCCATTCACATTCACAGTTATGAGTACAATTTGTGTCTTTCCCTCCATCCCTTTTCCCCTTGTTTATGCTTTTATTTCTTCCTTTCCCTCCCCAAAAGAGTTTTAATTTTTGACCACCACCTTCTGCAGTCTTCCCTCCCTTCTTTCATCCCTTTCATCCCTTCCTTTTAATCCCTTTTTCCCTTCCTGCTTCTTCCCTCTCTTTCAGCCTTCCCTCCCTTTTCTTTCCCCCTTTGTCTCTTATTGTTTAGAGAGCTACTTGTATTTCTGTACTTAACTGAGTTTTTTGTACTCTCCTTGAATCTGGTGAGATGAGAGTACCTCTCAAACAATACTCCTCACCCACCCCTCTTTCCTTCCACTCTAATACATTTTTGTGCCTCTTCTTGTGATGGAATTTATTTTTTTTCTGCCTCCTCCTTTTCACAGCTCCCATTACAATTCCTTTAAATTATTAAATCACATTTGTTATCATCATATCATTAAATTTATACCCACTCCCTCTATCTATGTGTATCCTTTTTGCATTTCATTATACACACACACACATACACACGCACGCACACATGCACACACACACACACACACACACAATTCTCAAGATTAACAAGTATCATCTTCCCTTATAGGGATATAAAAATGTTGCCCATATGGTGCAACAGTTTTTTTTCACCCCTGTTTAACTTTTAGCTTCTCTTGAGATTTGCATTTGAAGATCATATTTTCTGTTGAGTTCTGGCCTTTTCATCAAGAAGGTCTGGAAATCCCTTATGCCAGTGAATGCGCATATATTTCTTGAAATATTATTCTTAACTTTGCTGGGTAAACAATCTTTGGTTGAAGTCTCAGCTCCTTTGCCTTATATAATATCGTGTTACAATTCCTTCAGTCTTTTAATATAGAAACTACAAGGTCCTGTGTGATCCTGACTGCAGCTCCTCGAAATCTGAATTATTTCTTTCTGGCTGCCTGAAACATTTTGTCCTTCACTTGATAGTTTTGGAATTTGACAATGGTATTACTTGGTGTTTTAAGTTTGGGTTCCCTTTCAAGAGGTGAACAGCGAATTTTTTTGATGACTCTTTTGCCCTCTGGATCTAGGATGTCTGGGCAATTTTCCTTGATGATTTCTTGGATGATATTGCCCAGGGCATTTTTTTTCATTATGACTGTCTGATAGACGAATAATCCTTAGATTTTTCTCTCCTTGATCTATTTTCCAGGTCAATTGTTTTTCCAATTAGATATTTTACATTTTCTTCCATCTTTTCATTCTTTGGTCTCTGTTTGTCTGATTCTTGATGTCTCATAGATTCATTATTTTTCTATTTCTATTCATTATTATTCTATTTTTAATCAATTTTTTTTCTTCAGTTAACTTTTGCATCTCCTTTTCCATCTGTCCAATTGTTCCTTTAAAGTAGTTATTTTCACCAGTTAGGTTTTGTACTTCCTTTTCCATTTTTCAAATTTTCCTTTTTTAAGGAGATGATCTATTCAGTCAATTCTTTTTTCATATTTTTAAAGTCATTGGCCAGGTTTTCTTCTATTTCTCTAATTTGGCTTTTAAAATCCTTCCAGAGCTCTTCCAAGAAGTCTCATTGTGCTTCTGATCATTTATATTCCCTTCTGAAGTTTCAGATTGGAGTACAGTCTCAGTGTTGACCTCTTTGGTATTTGTATTTTTGGTCCTTGTTCCCATGGAAAGATTCTATGGTATTTTCTTTTCTGCTTTGTTTTTTACTCATGATAATAACCCTTTTAATGGCTTTTAAGGTAGATCTTTGCATTTGTGGAACAGGGAGCTCTGTCCCACACTTCTTGTGCCTAAAACTTGAGACTTTGTGTGTTGTGGCCTCTGGTTCTTTCAGCTAGAAATTAAATGCTGCAGCTTAGCTGGTGCTGAGCTGGTTGGTGTTTGAAAGCAGAAGCTGGTTAGGTCTTTTTGGGTTTCCCTGTAGTTACCGTGGAGGTAGCTTGTTAAGTGTAGAGGAGGGGTGATATGGATGATAGAGGCCCTTCTCCTGAGCTAGAGCATGAGCAAACTCAGTTTTCTGCGCTAGTGTCTTCCCAAATACACTGGGGTGCTGAGACATGCCTGCAGTCCTGGCAGTTGCTGGCTTCACCCGCCTGGGGTTCAGGATCTTCACCTGATTTGTTGAGGTGGCACTGTTTGGGACAGCTCTGATACTGCACTGGTCACCTTCGGTCACAGCAAGAGGTACCCTCCTTAGCGATCTTTCTAGCCTCCCAGGTTGAGAGTCTGTTTACCCCTTCTGCTGATCCCACTGTTCCAGGGTTTTGTCTGGGGAGACAATCTCTGGGCTGGTCAAGATCAACAAGGGGAGGGAGACAGCCATTACTGATCACTGCCACCTTGGCTCCCAGAACCTGAAATCACAGGGACTATTTCACTCCAAACTCTTCCTGCTTCTGCCTGACAGCAGGCTCCAGGGTCTTCTGTTTGCAGCTTCTGTTTCTAGGGAAGCAAAGTTTACCAGGGCTATAAGAATATTTATAAACATTACCAGTGTCATCATCTCAATTCATGTGTAAAGACCAACAGACAGGCCTTCTGTCTGATAAATTAACACAGACAAACAGAAAGGACTTCTGCCTGAGAAATTAACACAGATCAATAGACAGGGCTTCTGCCTGAGAAATTAATAAAACCATCCCACAAGCAAGTTCCCCTAGACTGCTCATCCTCACTTCTTACTTTCAGCTCTGATCCTCTCTCTCTCCTCTCTCTCTCTCTCTCTCTCTCTCCCTCTCTCTCTCAGCAATACAATATATATGCTGTTTCCAATTAAATACTCTTGATTGATTCAATCAAAGGCAAGACTTAATCAAAGGCCCATGACTGCCTAAAGCTCAATCCAGAAAAAACAACCAGAAATCCTAATTTGCTTCCTGTTACATTCGGGTATTACAAATTCACATACCTATATTAAGCCAATAAAATAAGTAATTATTTACATTGTATGTGTGTTTGTCTTTTGTTGCTGAAGAAGACCATGGCATCAGAGAAATAATGACATGACTTGCCCTTGACTTTGTTGTGAGTGACAGAGGGCTGTGCAGATCACCAGCCTCACTTCTTCTCCAGATCCATATGATTCCAGTGACCAGATATTCATCAAGATGACTGGAGATGACCCAGGATGATACAATGGGTTAAGTGACTTGCCCAAGGTCACACAGTTGGTGAAGGTCAAGTGTCTGAGGTGAGATTTGAACTCAGGTCCTACTGAATCCTCCACTGGTGTTCTATCCACTGTAATGCCTACCTGCCTATTTACATTATTTTACTTATTAAGTGGCATACTAAACTAGTAAAATGTCAGCAAAATTCCACATGCTGTAGATTGCTTAACCTGAATAAATATTTATTTGGAAACATTGAAAAATTAGCCAAAGAGAAAACAAGAATTCAAGTGAAATTCTCCATCAGTTTTATACCTATGACTTTCAGTTATGTTATGGTTCATGTCTTTTATGCTGCTTCTTCCCAAGACATCTTTTGGCAATAAACTACAACCTACTGATTAATTTGTGACAAGTAGTGTGAGTAGATACTTCCTGAATAGATTGTTTTCATATGTGTGATCAGACTGGACATGTGACACACTTCTATAGTCCTTCTAATGGGGGTGGTGAGATTGGTGAACTGCTTGAGTTTGAGAGTTCTAAGCTTGAATGGGCTATGTCCATCAGGCATCCACACTAAGACTGGAACCAAGATATTGATCCCCTGGGATTATAGGGTCACAAAGCAGGGATGAACAAGCTTAGGTTTAAACAGAGCAAATCAACATGCCTATGATGATCAGTGGAGGGGTTGGGTATAGTTATGAAAGGCTATTGCACTTCTATCCTAGGTAAGAAAAAGAACGAGTCTCAAGTCTTTTTATTCATTTATGTGTTTGTTTATTTTTGCATTAATTAGCTTGCTTCTTTTTTCATTCATTTGTTTATCCATTCATCTATCTATCCATTTATCATGTGTCTATCTATCTATCTATCCATCTATCAATCCATCTATCTATCCATCCATCTATCTATCTATCTATCTATCTATCTATCTATCTATCTATCTATCTATCTATCTATCTATCTATCTATCTATCATATGGATAACCAGGGAATCAAATGGACCAACCATATGAAAAAAGGAGGAACATAACTTCAAGTACTATTTTGGTATTCCTGAGATATTTAAAGAAGTGGAAGGGCCATAATGCATTGTCTACATAGTATTGATTGAAAGACAAAGACAAGAAATGCACAGTATGTGATGCTATGAATGGGTTGTGATCAGGACTCCTGGATTACCATGGTATCACGGAACTTCATGCACATTCTATCACTTGACCTATTGTTCTGTTTTACAGATGAGGAAAATGGAGGCTAACAGTTTCAGTGATTTGCCAATCTGTATCAGAGATAGGATCTACTGATTCCCCTCAATCCACTTAATCATGTTGCCTTTTAGAATGAAGTAGATGGCCCAGTGTAATGAATATGGAATCTTGAATGTGTTCAGATCTCACCTCTGAAAACGAATGCATTTGTGACTTTGGGTAAGTCATTCAATTTCAATAGATCTTGGTAATCTCATCTCTAAAATGAGTGTGTTGAACTAAAGAGCCTGTGAAGTCCCTTCCAACTCTACTAGTTTAATCCTTTTAGAGTAGGGTTAGCCATTGTAGAGTCCAATCTATGTGAATAAATTGAGGTTTGTGATTAATGAACAAAAAAAAATGGATTTTAGAAAAATTTGGTGGAGCAAGAAGAATATTTTTCAATTTTTATTCTACTTTTCTACTGGCAACTTGAATCAAAATATAGATAGCATTATCATCAAATGTTTAGATAAAAATAATCTGGACAAGATAGTAAATGTATTGCATTAAAAATTAAGTTCCAAAAGTTATCCATGCTTATGTAACCCCTGTTTCAAAAGCTTCTTTTGTAGAGGCTATACAAAACTGTTTTTATGTATTTTTAAGAGACAGAGAAAATAAGAGAGTGGCAGTTGTAACTGCATTTGTACAAGGTAATTTTCTCCAAGAAATCATGAAGGAAGTGTAATGAATATTTCATCTACTAAATTTTATTAGTATGCAGAGGAGGCAGAGAAATGTAAAGAGATTATTTTTAGTTTATTTTTATATTGACCTTATTTAGTATTTTATTATCGTCAATTACATGTAAAGACAATTTTAATATTTGTTTTTAAAACTGACTTCTAAACTCTCTATTTTCATATGTCCTCACCTCCTCCCCTCACTGAGAAGGCCATCAATTTGATGTAGGTTGTACGTGTGTAGTCTTGAAAATATTTCCATATTAGTCATGTTGTGAAAGAAAACATGGTAACAGGCTGACTCTAATCATTGGGAATTTAGTTGAGATAAAGGTCAAGTCCAGGACTTGGCATCACAAAATAAATTCCCTAAGAATAGAAGATGGGATAACTGACAAGAAAAAATGGTTCCTTTTTAAAAAAAAAACACAACAATCTAATGTTTTTACTAGACTGAAAGCTCAATATGTCAACACTGTGATGTAGCTGTATTAAATCTGTTGTCATCAGCTATGATAATATATGTTTGGTTCTCAAAATAGAGAGAGTTGATGGTTTCTTATCGACATTTGAAATCATGCATTCATTAATTAGCTTCAGGAAAGATATATACTAACTAGAGCTTAATTAGAGATGGTGCTCAATATGGTAAAGAAATGTGAAGCAAAATCATGGTAGCAACAACTTAAATAACTATAGATCCTTGGCCTGAAAAAGAGAAGATTCAGCAGATATGCAAATGCAAACTTGAGTTATTGGAAGACCTTTCCTTTGGAAGGATTAATAATATTTTGTCCTCTCTTAGAGGATGTGTGGAAGTTTCTGAGAAGTGGCTTTTGAATAAATATAAAATAAAATTTACTAGCAATTAGCTCTCCAAAAGAAGAATGTTATGACTTTAGAAGTAGTGAGTTCCCTAACATTGGAGATCTTTAAGTGGATGCTGAAAAATATTAAGATGTTATAAAAGGGTTCAGGCTTCAACTTGGAATTATATTAAAGTCTCAGGTGTCTTTCAATGTTATTTGCTTCCATTTTATTCAGGCATGGGGGAAATGTAATTTGGTGTTTGGGATAAAAAGTAAGGCAGAGATTCTCTTCAGGTCCAAGATATCTAAATCTATGATTTAGCGAAATATAGGATCTTGTAAATTGCCTCAATGTGTTAAGGAAAACTGAACAAGTATGAAAAGATTTGAACTTACAGTAAACCAGGTGCTACTAGTATGCCTAACATTCTCTAAAATCGGTTATTCTTTGGCCTATTTCTTCATATAGATATTGCAATTCATTACAATGGAAACATTTTTAATTGATAATACACCTTTTTATGAAGGACATTTGGAAGAAAATATGATATGACATATAAAAATTCTCTTCCTAAGCAACTTTTCAGGAAAAAAAAAACAACTATTCAACATAATTAGGGAACAATGTCGTTGTAGAAATAAAAATATTAAAACCTATTTTAATGAAAGACCATCCCTTTTGGGGAATTGCATTGTTATCACTAAAATCAAGAACAAATTAGACTTGTTTAGTGTGTTTATGTCCACATTCATAGAGTTATTTTCAACCTGTGACGTTCTTCTTATTGCCTGTGTGAACTTTGTAAGTTTGCTTAATATTTCTGGGCAGCAGTTTCTTCATCTGTAAAATAGGGAATGGCTCTAAGATGGCAACAAAGATTTCTTGCAACATTCAAAATTATGATCATTATTTCTAGAAAATATCAAGAATTTTCCTCTTCCTACAATTCCTAAAACATATTTGCTAACACTTTCTATGAATGCAGTTCATGCATATAATGAAATTCTTGAAAGAATAATTCTTCAATTCTGGCACTTTAGATGATTTTTGGGGAATCAGTAAACATGTAACTTTAGGCTTTACACAATGGAATAATTAGGTATGAATAGGACCAATTTTCTTGGTTGCAGATTAACATTTTCCATCTCCTCTTGCCTTTGGATAGTTGCTACTGGGAGATTTCAGCTTGCATTAATGCATCCACTTGAGGACACAGTAAAAAAGATGAAACTCAAGCCAACCAGACATTTTCAATATGGAAACTCTACTAAAGTTAGTATTTGGAGAAATAAATTTGAGATTATTTTGTGAAACTCTTTGCTAAAATCTAGATCCCATAAAGCAGTAGCTCTTATTAATTGTCTTCATGTGACTGCAATAGCTAAAAATTCTTTCTATTGTTCTTAGCATTCTTTTATTTCAATATCCAAATCATTCTGGAATTCAAAATGTCTAATTTATTTAAAGGATCATGTTCATCTTTAATTCAACCCAATTAAACATCCTTGTTACTATCTACTGTACTTTTTTTCCCCTTAAAATTTTCCATGGCAGGAATTCCAGGAGCCAAGATGGTGAGTAAGTAGCTGTAACTCCCATACTCAGCTCCATAAAATAGAGTCATAAAATAGAGTCCTCGGATAAATCCTGGAGCAATGAAACAAGCAAAAAGAAAGGGATGAACAGTTTTTTAGCCCAAGAAACTTGGAAGATCAGCAAGAAAGGTCTTTCTCACCTGAGTAAAAAGAGAGCAGATTCTAGGACAGGATGCATCACAATAAGCCAGCAGCAAGCCCCACCTCAGCAAAACATCAGGAGATCCTGAGCCCCAGTGTGTTGGAGGCAAGCACTGACAGCAGGACACCTTGCCCCCCACATGCCTTTGCATAGTCAGAGGAACCAGTAGACTCCACCCGCAAGGAACACCATGTGCTTCAGTGGAGCTCCAGGGAAACAGACTCCCTTGAGTGCTCAGACATACATGTGCCACAACACAGCCCCACACAAATAGGTAGCCACCAATTCTAAGGGTGCCTAAGCAAATGGGATCCTCCAGACAATTTCAATGCAACCATGAAGAAATGCAGAAACCCCTCACCAAGTCTCAACACATGACATCCATCACCATTAGGACTTCAGCTCACATCAGGTAAGCTTCAAGACATAGATGGCCTCTATCACTGACAGTCACTCTGTCACTCAAACCCCTTAACCACCAGAAAGAGGATCCCCCATGGACCTTAGGACAACATCAGAGCAGCACCAAGTAAAGAGCCAGGGCACATAGCCACTGCCACCAGAAGCCACAGACAGAACCTGTTCCACCTAGGAGCAGAGATTACAGTTAGTTTTTTTTAAATGTTTATTTATGTATTTATTTGTTTATTTTTAGTTTTCAATATTCATTTCCACAAAATTTTGAGTTCCAAATTTTCTCCCCATCTCTCCCCTCCCTCCACCCCCTAATGCCTTGCATTTTGATTGCACCTTCCCTCAATATGCCCTCCCTTCTATCACACCTCTCCCTTCCCTTATCCCCATCTTCTCTCTTTTCTTGTAGGGCAAGATTGATTTCCATACCCCATTACCTGTATTTCTTATCTTCCTGTTGTATGCAAAAAATAATTCTCAATATTCATTTCTAAAACTTCCAGTTCCAACTTATCTCCCTTCTTCCCTCCCCACCCATCCCCACTGAAAAGGCAAACAGTTCAATACAGTGTATGAATATACATTTGCATGTATGTGTAGCTTTGGAAAAGACTTTCATAATAGTCATGTTGAGTAAGACTAACAATATTTCCCTTCATCTTATCCTGCCTCCCCATTTATTCGATTCTCTCTTTTGACCTTGTCCCTCCCCAAAAGTGTTCATTTCTAATTACTTCTTCCTCCCATTTGCTCTCCCTTCTATGATTCCCCCACCACACTCATCTCCTTCTCCCCTGCTTTCCTCTAGTGTAACATACATTTTCATATCAAATTGAGTGAGCATATTGTTGACTCATTAAGCCAAATGTGAAGAGAATAAGCTTCACTTTTCCCCTCTCACCTCCTCTCCTTTCTCCTTCATTGAATAAGTTTTTTCTTGACTGTTTTATGAGAGTTAATGTGTCCCATTCCATTTCTCCCTTTTTCCTCCCAAAATATCCCTCTCTCACCCTGTAATTTTATTTTTTAGATATAATCTCTTCTTTTTCACTGTGTGCTCTCCATCTATATATTTGTGTGTGTGAGTGTGTGTGTGTGTAATTCCTCCAACTATCCAAATATTGAGAAAATTCTCAAGAGTTACAAATATTATCTTTCCATGTGGAAATGTAAACAGTTCAACTTTAGAAAGTCCCTTATAGTGTTGTATGAAAGGAGAGAAGGTTAGCACTCCCCTTGATAAGGATGGAAGAGGTTCTAGTGGCCTTTACAACACATATACGGTTAAGGCATTGCCACCTACTCTGTGGCATCTAACCATGTTTAGGCTCAGATGCAATCCAGCTCAGATTCTGCTTAGCTGGGATTCTATCTGGGCCGCTTGTGAATACAAGCGTCACGGATACTTAGGTTCCTTAAGAGGCAACCCAATTAGGCGAATCCTTAATAAACTTTGTTTTCTTTGGCTTTAAGAAAAAAAAAAAAAAAGAAAATCCCTTATGATAGTTTACTTTTTCATGCTTCTCTTGATTCTTGTATTTGAAAGTCAAATTTTCTATTCATTTCTGGTCTTTTCATGAAGAATACTTAAAAGTTCTCTATTTCATTGAATGACCATTTCTTTTCCCCTGAAGTATTATCCTCAGTTTTGCTGGATAATTGTTTCTTGTTTTTAATTCTAGTTCCTTTGACTTCTGAAATATCTTATTCTAAGCTCTCTGACCCCTTAATGTAGAAGCTTCTAGATCTTGTGTTATACTGATTGTATTTCCAAGATACTCGAATTGTTCCTTTGTAGCTGCTTGCAAAATTTTCTCCTTGATCTGGGAGCTCTCAAATTTGACTGCAACATTCCTAGGAGTTTCCCCTTTCGAATCTCTTCCAGCAGATTATCTGTGGATTCTTTCAATACTCATTTTACTCTCTGGTTCTAGAATATCAGGGCAGTTTTCCTTGATAATATAATAAAAGATGATGTCTAGGCTCCTTTTTTGATCATGGCTTTCATGTACTCCCATAATTTTTAAATTTTCTCTCCTCGATCTATATTTCAGGTCAGTTGTTTCTTCAATGAGACATTTCGCATTATATTCTATTTTTTTCATTCTTTTGATTTTGTTTTGTGATTTCTCGGCTTCTCATAAAGTCATTAACTTCCATGTACTCCATTCTAATTTTTAAAGAACTATTTTCTTCAGCGAGCTTTTGAACTTGCTTTTATATTTGATTAATTCTACTTTTGAAAACATTTTTTTCTCATTGACTTTTTGACCCTCTTTTGCCAATAGTTGTTTTCTTCAACATTTTGTAGGTCTCCTTTAGTAAGTTCTTGACTTGTTTTTCATGATTTTCTTGCATTACTCTCATTTCTCTTCCCAATTTTTCCTCTACCTCTCTTACTTGATTTTCAAAATACTTTTTGAGATCTTCCATGGCCTGAGACCACCGCACATCCACTTTGGAGATTTTGGATGCAGGGGCCCTTACCCTAGGTCTTCCTTTGATGGTATGCCTTGTTCTTCCTCATCCCAAAGTATAGAAGAAAACACCTGCTCACCAAGAAAGTATCCTTCCATTGTCTTATACTTTTTACCTTTTTAGGGACATTTTCTCAGCCAGTTATTTGACTTTTGAGTCCTTTCTTAAGAGGAGGGTATACTCTGGGGACCTGTAAGTTTTCAGTTCCTCCAAGGTGGCACAGTCAAAGGAGAGGAGTTTACTCCTCTCCTGGCCTGTGCACTGGTCTGGGAGCAGCCAAAAACTTTTCTGCCCAGAATCTGTGAGTAGTAGATTTCCCTCTCCACAATCACTCCACCAGTACTTCTCTTCCTCATCCCTGGGCCCAGCTCAGTGGCTACTGTTGGTGAGCCAGACTGCATTCCCATTTCCAGATGAAAAAGTTTTCTCACTGACCTCTGAAAGTTTCTTTGGTGCTTGTGGTTTGAGGGATCTGAGGACCACCTCTGCTACTGGAGATTCCACCCCAGAGGTCTGTTCTGGTCCTGTTCCTCCTGGTGCCACATGGGCAAGCTTGACCTGTGTGCCACTCTGTGCCCTTTGTGATAGACCTTTCCTGTTGGCTTTCCCAGCTACCTTAGGCTGGAAACCTGCTTTGCTCTATGATTTTGTGACTTCTACTGCTCTAGAATTTGTTTAGAATCATTTTTTTATGGTATTTCATGGGCTGTGGGGGAAGAGCTTGAGTATGCACATTTTTCAACTTGGCCATTTTGACTCTTCCCCTTCCTCTCCCCCAGATATTACATTTAAAAGAAAGAGAAAAAGCAAAAAAAAAAAAAGAAATGAAAACCATCTGCAATAGCAGGAGTAATGACAACAAAAGAACCTGGCCATCGGAAGCTATCATGGTGACAGGAAAAAACACAAATGCATTCAGAAAAGGACACGGATGTCAAAATACTTAGGGCAAAAACAGAAAAAAAATGGGAAGTGGTCTCAAACCAAGAAAGACCTCATGGAAGAGCTCAAAAATGGGGTTAAAAGTCACATAAGAGAGGTAGAAGAAAAATATGAAAAGAAATGAGACCCATATAAGAGAATTATGAAAAAAAAAGAATCAACAGTCCCAAAAACTGCGTAAAAAAGCAAAGTAGTCAAATGAAAAAGGTTATACAAAAATTTGCTGAAGAAAAAATGGAAAAAATGGAAAAAGAGTACAAAAACTAATTGAGAAAAATAGCGATTTAAAAGTTAGAATTGGGCAAGTGGAAGCTATTGATTCTATGAGACATTAATAATCAAGTAAATTCAAAAGAATGAAAACATAGAAGATAATGTAAAATACTTCATGGAAGGTATTTTATCTGGAAGGTATCGATGTGGAAGACGGATTCAGAGGAGACAATATTAGAGTCACTGAACTACCTGCAAGTCATAATCAAAAGGCAGCCCTGGAAAGCACCTTTCAAGAAATTATCAAAGAAAACTGTCCTGACATCTTGGAACCAGAGGGTCAAATAGTCATTGAAAGAATATACCGATTACCTCAGGAAAGACATCCCTGAATAAAAATGCCAAGGACCATTTTAACTAAATTTCATAACTGTAAGGTCAGGAAAACATACTACAAGTGGTCAAAAAGTAATAATTGAACTATCTGGAAGTCACAATTACGATCACACCGAAGCTGATAGCTGCAACATTAAAGGATCCGGGTTCATGGATGCAGATTGAAACTGTGCCCATATGGCAATCAAACCATGCATACGCTTTGATCCGGTAACACCACTGCTAGGTCTGTATCCCAAAGAGATCATTAAAAAAAAAGGAGGAAGACCCACATGCACGGCAGCAGCAACATTTTACAATCACTATTTTTTTATATAATTAGCTCTTCTTGGAAATAAAATGATATAAACAGCAGTGGGGAATCTTCAGCCGAAAGCCAAAATGTGACCTTTTGAGGGAGTTCAAGTTTTATGGAACACATTTTTTTATTAAAGGTATTTGTTCTGTGAAGTTTAAGTTCAGTCGAAGGGCCATACTTGAGGCTAGAGGGCCATACGTGGCCTCAAGATTGAAGGTTCCCAACCCCTGAACAACTCCAAAAGACTCGTGATGGAAAATGTTATCCACATCCAGACAAAGTACTACGGAGTTTGAATGCAGATTAAAGCACAGTATTTTCTATTTTTTTCCTTTCTTGTGGTTTTTCTCTTTTGTTCTGATTCTTCTTTCACAACATGATTAATGTGGAAACAAGTTTAATATGACTGTGAATGTGTAGCTTATATCTGATTGCACGACATCTTGTAAAGGGGAGGGGGTACTGGGAGAAAAATGTGAAACTCAAAATCTTATAAAAGTAAATGTTGAAAAATAAAAATAAATGAATGAATGAACAAATTATTTTTTTAAAAGGTGCAGGGGCTTACATGTGCATAAAGATATATATATATATATATATATATATATATATATATATATATATATATATATATATATATATATATATATATATAAGCCCTTTATGGGATGGCAAAATATTGAAAATTGAGGAATATCCATCAATTGAGGAATGTCTAAACAAGCTGTAGTTTAATGTAATGGAATACTATTGTGCAATAATAAATGATGACTAGACAAATTTCATAAAATCTGGAAAGACTTATATGAACTGATGCAAGGCGAATTGAGAACCAGAAAAACAGCGTACACAGTATCAGGGATATTCTGTGATGATCAGCTGTGAATGACTCAGCTCTTCTCAGAAATGCAATGATCCAAGACAAGTATAAAAGAGCCACAAAGGAAAATGCTATCCATATCTAGATAAAAAACTGATGGACTCTGACTGCACATTAAAGCATATTATTTCACTTTATTTATTCTCATGATTTTTTTTCTTTTGATCTATTTCTTCTTCCACAATCATAATAAATATGAAAATACAATTTACATGAAAGCACGTCTAACTATATCAAATTGCCTGCCACTTTCAGAACAGGGTAAGGGAGGAAGGGGGAAAAATTTGGAACTCAAAATCTTGTAAAAATGAATGCTAAAATGTTTCTTAATATGTAATTTTGGAAAAATAGCACTAAAGTAAAAAAAGAAAAAAATCCTTGGTAGATGAATTCCACAGTATTTTTTTTTCCTTAGAAGTATAATATTTGTTTCTCTTTCTAAGAATTTTATTTTTCAATAAATCTGATATTCTTTAGATGACTTAGTAACTAATTCTTTCTGTTTGCTCAAACCATAATAGAAGTTAAACCTGGAAAGGACCTTATAGGTAATTTATTAAAGCACTTATTTCATAGGGCAAATAACTAAACCTTATAAAAGTTAAATAAACTTAGCAGTGATCACAAAGGGAGGAAAATATGGAACTGATATTCTGATCAAGATCTAATTTCAAATGTTATGTTTTTGCTAATATACTATGCTATCCCCTTAAAATCATCTCTTTTAAAAACTAAGATACGTTGATTATGCTCATAGTTCCTCATTTTATTAATGATATATTTTAAAACAGCTTGGTCATTGTTAACATCCTATTTTTTTTACCATTATCTTTATCTTTTTAGAAATATGCATTTAGAAATACACACATTATAATGAGTATAGAGTTCCCTTTATTACTTTCCCTTCTTTCTAAGAAAGGTGAAATCATAAGCAAAGAAGAAAAGAATTTCTTATTTTCTTAATCTTTGGCTTTGATTGAATTCCAAGTAGATGTCAGGAAAAAAGAAGCCTCTTCTCTTATCTTATCTCTACTATATTCTCATTCTGTAACACCTTTGGGATTTGCTTCTGGACTTAATGATTTATTTTCTTATTTTGTATAAGTTGTCTCTTGTATAATCCCACAATCTTCCTTGAAACTTGAGCCAGTCTTCCTAGATTGATTGCTCATTCTTCTCTTTTCCAGACAAATTGATTTGCTTTTTTGATTTACAAAATGGCCTTTCCCCCTCAGGCTTTTGTCCAACCCAATGTCCCTCCCTGGAATCTTCTCTTTCCTTACCTTCACCTCTTCAAATTCTTATTTCTCCTCAGATTCTTTTAAAATCACATGATATTCCCTTTAAAAGTACTTTCCTGTTTCCTCAGTGTGTAGCTACTTTGAGAATTACACAATATTTTTAGGCCATATATGATATATTTTCTTATTTGCGAGCAGTATTTCTCACCCTAGAAAAATCTTATTCTTTAAGGGTAATGGAAGGCTTGCTTTGATATTTGAATCTCTAGTTTATCAAATCAATATCAAATTACAAGTATAAAATTGAGAAGATAGGTGCAATTTAAGTAACTCTTATCTATTTTTTAAAACTGTTGAGGCAAACCTGGGAAATTGATAAAACAACAATTGCTATTCAAGACTATCACTCTTTCTTAAGAAAAATCTTACTAATAAAAATTGATTGGCATGTGATGACCAAAATATTCCAGAAATGGCCACAATGAAAATGCACTTTTTTTTCCAGTGAATAGAAAACATATAGCAAATGAGGATCACAAGAATTCAACTAACAAACATAAATTCTGACTAAAGAAGTAGATATAATACTATAAACAATGAAAGGTACTAAAATAGTTTGCAGAAAACTTGGTGAGAGACCCAACTTAACCCAATCATCCAAAGTACATTTAGGGATAAAACTACAAAAAGAAAACAAACAGAGAAAAATGAAAAAAATCTGCCAAGTTTGCAACGATAAATTGTTTTCTCCAATGATGATACAGTCACCATGAATTTTCTATTTTGACATAAGTTTTCAAAATGCTTCATGAGTAAATAAAAATAACATTAAAGAAAATAACAGATAGGAAGAGAAGATGATCTAAACCAAAATAAAAGCAAAAGAGATCTGTGCTAAAGACAAAGCATTTTGGGGGTAATTGAGGAACTGAATGTTTGTGTGTGTGTGTGTGTGTGTAAGAGACATTTATATATATATATATATAATCACACACAGTCATATATATGCATATTTATCTACTATCTATCTATATCTTTAATTGATAATTTTTTTTACTCCTAATCTCCTCCTCTCAATAGAAGAAAAATTTTAGTAACAAATGTACATAGTGAAATAAAATAAATTACCATTTGATTATGATAGATGATTTATTGAGTACTTACTATATGCCAACTATACCAGGTGCTGGGACTACAGATACAAGAGAAAACAAATAATTTCTACCTCTAAGAAGTTTATTTCGAATGAATAAGCAATTCATACAAAGGAACTAGAAATTGAGGATGAACATGGGGAGCTAAAACAGGCAAGAAGTGACCATAGATAACAGAAAGTGATTCTGAACAGGAACATAATAATAAAGAAGGAGGTTTTCAGCCCAGTAATATTCAGAATAAGTGGGGGGATGGGAAAGAGATGGCAATGTCTAAAGAGCCATGACCTGACCTGAGAAATAAGTGAGAATTAATGTTTTGAGTATTTAAAAGGAGGAGACTGCAATAGTGAAGTCTTTAGAACAGTATGATTGGCTTTCTGTCTTATACTTTTATTCTGAACTTAATAAAGTGATAAGAGGCCTTATCACTAGTGAAGCAGGGTCCAAAGAAATATCAAACATTGTATACATCTGTACCGAGGTTTCCTTATCTGTATCTATACACACACCTACATATCTATGCATAAATAATAGCCTCAAAGATGGAATGTGAAAAGAATAGGAAACCTTCAGGAAAAAATGTTCTCCACAAGCTCATATCTTTATACCCATATAGTTGTAAAATCACATGTTATTAATTATCTTTTTGATTTCATAGAGAAAGCCACATCCTTAAAATCATCTTCTAAAAGGGTTTGTCCAATACATATGTAAAACTTAAATAGGATTCCTTGAAGAATCATCTAACAACAGAGATGATTTTGTCTGAGGACATATTATTAACATCAACCAAGGTTATAATTTCCAAGTATGTGCTTTTAAGATCTCAGTTCTGGATAACTGAGTCCAATTCCCCATTATATCATATGTTTTGTAAGTTAAATTACTTCTAAATCCCATTATGAAAACTCACTGTAGTTTGGAGATGACCTTGAAATTTCAAAGGCAATATATTAGACAAGCTCTGATATATTCTTTAAAGAAAAAAAAGTGTTGGAATATAGTTTTGATGAATACCCATAAGTCCAACAATCAACGTAACTCAGGTTGCAAAAGTTCATTATCAGTTTACCTACATATATTTTGGCTTCACAATATATTGAAGACTGCTAAGTGGTAGATATGTTATAATCTACATTACTAAGGAAATATCTCCATTTTTAATATTATCACCATTAAAGTGTAATAGACTAGTCAGAATAATAGTATGAGATAGACAGCAGTCATGATGTCCTTAAGACCAATCCAGATAAGTGCCGAGTGCCCATCAAGCTCTAGGAGCTTGAATTTTGCATGCCAGAGTTTGTTTTATTTTTTGTACCAATGCAGTGGCTAGTGGATTTCTAATTATTGACATAAGATCAACTCAATTTTTTGCATTTCTAATGGGCAGTTATACTTTTGAGAATCATGCTTGAAAGTGTATATAGATAACAAAATGAAAAGGAGACTCCATACTTAAGTAAAATCAAGATTACCTTGGTTAATATTAAAGAAAAGAAAGTTGGGGATTTATTTTTGTTCCTTGATATTCAGTCTATCAAAAGATATTCTTAATGTATATCAGTATATTACCAAAAGTCTCTCAAAAAATTTAATTCAAAGGAAGATTAATAATTTAAATTCATAATGATTCAGCTTTCAATAAAATTAAGGTAATTTGTTCTTAATCATGCTGTATCAAGTATCACCTTAACTTCTGTCTTTTTTTTTTGAAAATATAAATTTATTTATTTAACTTTTTACATTCATTTTCACAAAATTTTGGGTTCCAAATTTTCTCCCCTTTTGTGTCCTACCCCCACCCCAATACGCAGAGCATTCTAATTTTCCCTATCACCAATCGGCCCTTACTTCTATCATCCCTCCCTTCTCTTGTCCCCATCTTCTCTTTTGTCCTGTAGGGTCAGATGACTTTCTATTCCCCATTAACTATATTTCTTATTTCCTAGTAGCAAGAACAATACTCAACAGTTGTTCCTAAAACATTGAGTTCCAACTTCTTCCCATCCCTCCCTCCTCACCCAATCCCTTTGGGAAGGCAGGCAATTCAATATAGGCCATATCTGTATAGTTTTGCAAATGACTTCGATAACAGTCATGTTGTGTAAGACTAACTGTATTTCCCTCCATCCTATTCTGCCCCTCATTGTTTTTGTTCTGTCTTTTGATCCTGTCCCTCCCTGAGTGTTGACTTCAAATTGCTCCCTTCTTCCATTGCCCTCCCTTCCATCATCCCTCCCTCCCTGCTTATCTCCTTCTCCCCCACTTTCCTGTATTGTAAGATAGGTTTTCATACCAAAATGAGTGTGCATTTTACTCCTTCCTTTAGTCGAATGTAATGAGGGAAAACTTCCCACCACTAAAAAGTCTCCTACTTGCCTCTTGAATGACCTATAATTTACCCCATTCCATTTCACCCTCTCTCCTCCCACTACATTTCTCTCTCACCATTTACCTTAATTTCTTTTAAGATATGGTCCCATCCTATTCAATTCACTCTGTGCTCTCTGTCTCTGTGTGGGCATGCATGTGTGTATGTGTATGTGTGTGTGTGTGTGTGTGTGTGTAAGTCTGTGTGTGGTCCCGCCAACTACCCAGATACTGAAACGTTTTAAGAGTTACAAATATTGTCTTTCCATGTAGGAATGTAAACAGTTCACCTTCGGTAAGTCCCTTATGACTTCCCTTTGTTGTTTCCTTTTTCATGCTTCTTCTCATTCTTGTGTTTGAAAGTCAAATTTTCTTTTCAGCTCTGGTCTTTTCATCAAGAATGCTTCAAAGTCCTCTGTTTTATTGAAAGACCATATTTTCCCTGAAGTATTACACTTAGTTTTGCTGGGTAGGTGATTCTTGGTTTGAGTCCTAGTTCTTTTGACTTCTGGAATATCCTATTCCATGCCCTTCGATCCCTTAATGTAGAAGCTGCTAGATCTTGTGTTATCCTGATTGTATTTCCACAATACTGGAATTGTTTCTTTCTAGCTCCTTGCAATATTCTCTCCTTGACCTGGGAATTCTGGAATTTGGCTACAATGTTCCTAGGAGTTTCTCTTTTTGGGTCTCTTTCAGCTGGTGATCGAAAGATTCCTTGAATACTTATTTTGCCCTCTGGTTCTAAAATATCAAGGCAGTTTTCCTTGATAATTTCATGAAAAATGATGTCTAGGCTCTTTTTTTGATCATGACTTTCAGGTAGTCCCATAATTTTTAAATTGTCTCTCCTGTATCTATTTTCCAGATCAGTTGTTTTTCCCATGAGATATTTCACATTCTCTTCCATTTTTTCATTCTTTTGGTTTTGTTTTATGATTTCTTGGTTTCTCAGAAAGTCATTAGACTCCATCTGTTCCATTCTAATTTTGAGAAAACTATTTTCTTCAGTTTGCTTTTGAACCTCTTTTTCTATTTGGCTCATTCTGCTTTTGAAAGCATTCTTCTCCTCATTGGCTTTTTGAACCTCTTTTGCCAGTTGAGTGAGCCTATTTTTCAAGGTGTTATTTTCTTCAGCATTTTTTTGGTCTCCTTTACCAAGGTATTGACCCGTTTTTCATGCTTTTCTTGCATCTCTCTCATTTCTCTGCCCAGTTTTTCCTCCACCTGTCTAACTTGATTTTCAAAATCCTTTTTGAGCTCTTCCATGGCCTGAGCCCACCAGACATCCACCTCAGATGTCTGGGATAGAGAGGCCCTGATCTCCACGTCTTTCCCTGATGGCAAGCAGTGCACTTCCTCATCAGAAATGAAAGGAGGAAGGAACATCTCTTCCCCAAGAAAGTAACCATTTATGGTCTTATTTTTTTTCCCTTTTCTGGGCATTTTCCCAGCCAGTTAGTTGACTTCTGAGATTCCTCTTCACCCCCGCTTAGATCCGCCCAGCCAGTTCTTGAGCTCTGAGATTCAAATGCTGCTCCCCAGCCACAGGACTTTCAAGGGCAGGCATGGCTGCTATTGAATGTGAGCTTAAGTTCTGGTGCTCGGGTGGGGGCAGGGCCTCCTGCCAGGCTCAGTTCCCTCAGGGGGTTTATGCAGAGACCTTCGGTAATGGAGCTCCTGTCTGCTCCGGGAGTGCAGGGGCCACCACAAGTATCTCTCAGTGACCTGTAGCACCTGTGGATGCAGGGACCTTCGTGGCCGAGGGAGGTTCCATCCCTGAATCCTGCTTGGATCTGCTTCTCTGGGGCCACGCGGCCAGGGCAGGACTGGGGTGGGCTCCACTGTCCGGAGCACGACGGACCCCTGGGCACAACTCTCCAGGGTTCTCTGGAACAGAAATCTCTTCCACTGTGTTTCTGCATGGCTTGCAGTGCTCCAGAATTTGTGGGGAGTTCTTTTTACAGGAAATTTATGGGCTGTGGATTTGGAGCTAGCATACGTGAGTCTTTCTACTCCGGCATCTTGGCTCCTCTCCTAACTTCTGTCTTTTAAATTTAAATGTTTTGACATTTTCTTTTCAACTCTTTCTGTCATAGTCCTTGGGGAAGGATTTTTAGAATTTAATTGATCTAAATGATTACTATTCAATAAAAATAGAACAGTGACCCAGAGTAAACAGAGACTCTGCTATATTTCCAAAAAACAAAAGCAAAAATAAAAATATGAATGCACTAAGCTTTGAGAATTATGGGAAGATATTTTTCAAGTGCTCTATTGTAACTCTATTTACATTAAAAATGGATTGTTTTGTTGCCTATGCTTTTGCATCTATTACAAGAAATGTGTATTAGAACTTTATTCATTGTCATGTGAAATTTTATTTTAAGATAAAAGTTATGTCACCTTAGACCCACAGATCTATCATAGGCTTTTTAGACAAATAAGAGAAAAAAAAAGTACCCAAACTCATTTTGTCAGTTTGCATATCTTTGAAAGCATAATTTTTATTATTGGTGACAGAGCAACCCAACATTTGAATATTAATACCCCAGTTTCTAATATGATATAAATCAAAATTGCACTAAAATGAATTATGAAGGAGAAGCTGATCCAGATCAAGCTCATCCTCATTTGTTTCCTGAAAGCAATTTGACCTCAGATGCATTGAAAGATCTTCTTATAAGCTCCTTCAGAAAAGGAATGATATTAGTAGCAAAAAAAAAAAGGAATTAAAAAAAAAGGTAAAAGTCATGGATGATCCCTGCCAAATAAATGGTTCAAAAGATGTCAACAGTTACCAAGAAAATACAATTACTTTCTTTTCTGATTTGCTTTATTTGCCTGGAGTAATTACTTGCAAAATTTGAAACACTACAGTTTTCAAAAATTCCAATATAGTTCTTCAGTTTTGTATTTTATTTCAACTGCAGTTCTGCTTTCTTGGTAATGCATGTCATTACTGATGTCCTCCACACTGCTTCTCATAACTAGTGATATTATGCATCATATTACAGTCATCATCAATCTCTCCATCGCCCTTTTGATGATTTTAATTTTTCATTCTTCTGAGAGGATGGCATAACTTGATATATAACCATACAGCCTCCCCAGGTGAATATTACTTTTAAAAATAAGGGCTTTGTACCTAATTTTGGTGAAAACTAATTTTGGCTCATTATGAGAACCTAATCTCTGAATAGGTCATTAGCTCTATGAGGTCATTTTATATAAACTTTGTATGTTTCTCATCACCTAGAACCTCTGAATAAAGATTGTAAATGTTTGTTGACTCCAAAGAAATTGAATCTTGACTTATGTCAAGTTTTGTCTCTATCAGTGTTATCATTTTTAAACTGAAAATCTTCTATCTATTGTATACCTAATAGAAGCAGAGAGACTTGGAAGAGTCCTTGAAATTAAGAAAACCTTTCAAACCCTACTTCTGAGACAAGTGAGCAAGTCATTTAATCAACCAATAAAAAAAAAAAAACATTTAAATGAGAAACAATTACTGCCCTTAATGAATTCATACTCTAATAGGGTAAAAACAAAAACAAAACATAGGTCCAGATTAAAGATTTGTAGAGAATACATGGGGTGTAACCTTAAAAAAACAATTCTCTAGTAGCTGAGGAGCTGTGAAAAACCTATAGATGGTAACCTTTAAGGTGATTATTTTAAGAAAAACATTTCAGGTACGGTAGTAGCCAGTGAAAAGGCTACTGCAGCAGAGTGTTGTGTGTAATGAAGATTAATTAAGTCAGTGTAGCTGGATCTTAGAATTTGTAGACAGGAATAAAGTATAAGATTAGAAAGGTAGGGGAAAGCCAGGTTGTAAGACTTTGAATGCCAAATGAATCATTTTATATTTGATTCTTCAGGTCAGAAGGAACAAATGAAGTCCACTGAGTTTAGAGGAGATGGGCTCAGACCTGTGTCTTAGGAAAATCACTTCAGTAAGTTAAGGGACAGTAGAATGGATGAGAAGATACTTAAGGCAGAAGGGATAACTTCAACAGTCTAGTGAAAAGAGACTGCACTAGTATGCGGACAGTATTGATAGAGAGAAGGGGATTATTAGGTCATACCTCAGATCAAAGTAACAGAAACAGGTAGCAGGCAGGAGTTAGAGAGAATTTTCACACAGATAATTTTCCTGGCAATGAAAGGACTGATTCTTTTCCTTTCACATGCTTACACTAAGAATTAAGCTTCTCAAGAGTGGAGATTATTTTGGTCTGTATCATCAGAGTAGGTGCTCGATTGTGGTGAATGAAATTGAATTTCATTTGATTTGTGATTTCATCAATGTATGAAAAGATGAAGGAAGAAGGAAGAGAACATGAAACATGAAAGCCTGGTTCCAGACAATAAAGTGACCATTTACTTTTCTGGGCCATGTTGGGCAGAAGGGGACAGAATCCAGTATGTTGGTAAAGGAGAGGGGATTGTGGTGAATAAGGCAGAGATAGTCTGGGTAGGTCAGATTGATTGTCCAAGTCTATGACCTTCTTTGGGGAATGAGAAAAAGTCTATGGTAGAGGAAAACTGATATGAAGACATGGTTTCAGAGCTACGACAACTTTTGTAACCTATTGCCCAATATATGAACACATTTCAATTACAATTCTTTGTTATTAAAAATATCTTTTTGCATGTCATTGATTTCCTTGTAGTTTATTCTTATAAATGTGACCTTAAAGATACAATTATGTAGAGGACTTGAAGTTGTTTCAGTATACTAAGTGCCTTTAATGCTTGGATAACAGTATAGTCACTTGAAAAATTACAAAAATCTCCCTATTATTTTTCTTGTCTACATCTCAGCACCCTCTAAATTATTCTCCACAATACAATTGGAGCATAATTTTTCCTTAAGGGCAATAAACTTTCCTGATCAATATATGTCAGTAGTTCTCTACTGTCTCTAGGATGAAATACTGCATTTTGGGTACTTTTTACTCTTCAAAATCTCTTTCCAGCCATATTTTCCAATCTCTATTTAAAAATTACTTTATTTCATTTTATTTACTCTATGATATAACCAAGCATGTCTTCTTTGTATTCCTCATAAATCATGTTTTACATACATCCTGTTGACATACATTTGCAGAGGTGTTTCCAAATGTGGAGGGGCAGCTAGACAGATCAGTGAATAGAGTTCAGGGCCTGGAGTCAGGTATACTTATCTCCATGAGTTCAAATCTGGCCTCAGACATTAGCTGTTTGACCTTGTCACTTAACTCAGTTTGATTCATTTCCTCATCTGAGCTGGAGAAACACATGGTAAACCACTCCATTATCCTTGCCATGAAAATCCCAACTGGGTTATGAAGAGTCAGACATGACTGAGAAACAGCTGAACTGCAAACTCTCATGGATCCCTCTCTTTCTCGACTAGTAGACAGTTATCAAACATATGTACTATGTGCTAGGCTCTGGGTTAAGTGCCTCAGAAAATTAAAAAAAAAAAAATGCAAAAGACAGTTCCTACCCTCAAGGAGCTCACAATCAAATGTCTTCTGACTCTTATGATTCCTGGTTTCTTTCAAAGTTCAGTGCAAATATCCCCTCTGATATGAAGCCATTTCTCATCCTTTTTTCTCTTTATTATTCACAAAACTAGGCCCATTAAAATCTCAATCTCTCTCTCTCTCTCTCTCTCTTTTTCTCTCTCTCTCTCCCTCTTCCCCCCCCACATCTCTCTCTCCTCTCCTTCTGTCTCTCTTTGTCTCTATATCTAGATATTATTCCCATTGCTACCTTCAAATTGACACCATAGTTTTTCTTAAAATAATTTATAATTATTTCATTTAATATTTTCAAATTATTTGTAAATACTATTTTAAAATTTTGAGTTCCATTTTCTCTCCTCTGGTATGCTCCCCTCTCCCCCACTGAGACAGAAAGCCATATGATATTGATTATATGTGTAAAGTCTATGTAAAATATATTCTATATGTAAAATATATTTCCATATTACCAAAGAAAACGTGCACTGAAGAAAGACTCAGCAATAAAAAAAAAGAAAGAAGGAAAAGTACTCTTGCATCTGCACTCAATTTTTTCTCTCTGGAGTTGGATGACATTTTTCATCTTGGGTCCTTTGAAATTGTCTTGGCTTATTGTATTGATCAGATTAGGAGAATTGTTCACAGTCAGTCATCCTTACAATATTACTATTACTGGATACAATGTCATTTTCATTCTCCTCACTTCACTTTACATCAGGGCATATAAAGTTGCCATTCTAAAGCCATCTTACTGATCATTTCTTATATAGCACAATACTATCCTATCACAATCATATGCCACAACTTGGTCAGCCATTCCCAAATTGATGGGCATACCTCAATTTCTAATTCTTTACCAAAACAAGCAAAAAAAATAACTCGCTATAAATATTTTTTGCCTAAATCAGTCCCTTTCATTTTTCTTTTGTCTCTTTGAGATACATACTCTGTAGTGGTATTGCTTATTCATAGTTGGATAGTCCTTTGGATATAGTTCCAAATGCCTCTCAAGAATGGTTGCACTTGTTCACTAAGGTTGTATTAGTGTCCCAATTTCTCCACATCACCTCCAAAATTCGTCATTTTCCTTTTCTATCATGTTAGCCAATCTGATAAGTGAAATCTCAGCCCTGTTCTAATTTCTCTTTTTCTAATTAGTAGTAATATAGAACAAATTATATTAATACCTTTCAGTTCTTCTGAAAATTACCTGTTCATATCCTTTGACCATTAATCAGGAGGGAAATGACTCTTATTGTAGTGCTGTTTTGATTTTCATTTCTTTAAGCAGTCGTAATTCAAAGCATTTTTTGTGTGAATATTGGCAGCTTTGAATGTTCTCTATTTCTTGCTAGCATCTTTAGTTTATCATCTTTCATGTACAACTATTTCTACATTACTACTTTACCTATGCTTTTTATTATCAACATCTTAGTGGCTATCCATTATCTATGTCATAATGATCTTATGTGGAACTTATGCCTTTCTGAAATCCTTAGATATTAAGTATACTCCCCCCTCCCCCCAAACACACAAACCAATTACACAGAGATGATGGATTTCAGTAGATTTACTCTAGATAGGAAGTCTAAGTACATTGATAATAAAGATATGATAATATGGTTGCATTGGATATCTGTCATCTAGGTAGATAGCCATAAATATATGTACATATTTAAATATATGAAGATATATATTATATACATACATGTGTTTATGCATAATAGAATTTATATATATATATATATATGCACACATAATGAAATTTGTATAAACTTAAGTGCATAGACATTGTCTCTCTGGACAGAATGTTAGGCACTTGAAGTCAGGGTAAATTCTATTGAGTCACACAGCTTCTTTTTTTAATAGTAGGCATTTAAAAATGTTCATTTCAGTTCTTTCTGCCATGTTACATTCCATGAGTTAGTGAGTTTATTTGAGCTTTCATAAGTCAGTCAAGAAACATTTATCAGTTTCCTGCTATGTGCCAATCATTGTGCTAAGCGCTGGAGATAAAAATATGAAAAAAGAAAGTACCTGCCCTTGCAGAGCTTACAATTGAATGTGGGAATATAAAACACAAAAGGAAGTTGAGCAGAGAAAGGTACCCACCTATGGGGGCAGGATGAAGAAGCCCGAAGAACAGTCAGGTAGGAAATGAAGAGATGAATGGGATAGGTCCTCTCCTTCAGTGGAAACTTTGGGAGGAAGTCTTTGCTCTACACTTCATGTAGAGGTATTCCAGGAGCAGAAAGTACTGGAGAGTTGTCAGTACCAAAGCTGATTTGATCTTTTAGAATCATTGATGAGGTTCTGATGGGCAGGATGAAGAAATTCAGTGTGGTATAACTAATAGGGAAATGATGAGATGTCCTAGGGATCATTCAAAAGGATACTGAAAAGGTATAAATACCAAGGCTAACTTAATTTTCTGAGAGAAATAAAGTTTTTCATTCCTCTACCTTCAAATTGAGGCCAAAACAAGTGTTGTACCTTAGCTGTTGATAACATCTTTAGTTTAGAACAGATATCATTTCATGTCAATGTTTATCATTAGGTTCTCTCCACTCTTTCTTTTATTAACCTCATAGTAGCTATCTATTTTTCCATAATGGTATTCTGTGGCATTAAGGTCCTTCTGAAATACCTGAACATTAATCACACACAAACACAAACACATGCATGCATACAGGAATTTAAGAGATTTACTATAGCTAGGAAGAGAATTATGGAATGCTCTCTGTTAGGATCATTTAGACTTAGTATTTTTCTTGGAAATTCAGTGGGAGGAGGAAGGAATGCTTTTGCTTGAATGAATTGAAAGCTAAGAAGGGACACATTATTTCTCTAACCTTAATTTTCCCATGAAATCAGTCTTCCTTGAAGAGTTATTGATTTGCTCCTTATCTTATGAATCATTTGTAAGACTAAAGGAATCGCAAGGAAAATGAACAGGAACTTCAACATTTGCAAAGGACTGCATCTTTTTAGTCACTTTTCATATGATTTTGTTGCAGAGAAAATCCAGAAGTAACAATATAGCCATTATTTGAGTGAATAATATACAAACATACAATGACAGCAGCATTAGCAACAGCAACAAAAATAACACTTGCATTGCTGAAAAGGAAAAAAAAAACATTATATTCTGGGCAAACAACTGGAATTTTTCTCTTTTCAGACATTTTTTATTTGTTTTCAGATTTCTACAATCACTTCCTTATATCTTAGATTTCTTTTCCCTCCCTCCTCCTCCTCCCAACCATCATCCTCACTCTCTCACTGAGATGGCATGCAATCTTACATAGATTATACACATACATTCTTATTAAATACATTTTCATCTTAGTCATGTTGCATAAAAGAATTAAAATGAATGAGAGAAACCATAAAAGAAAACAAAACAAAACATAACACAAGAGAAAAGGGTGTGTTTCATTCTGCAGTCTGATTCCATAGTTTTTTCCCTGGATGTGGAAGGCATTTTGCCTCAGTCCATTGGAAATTTTTTAGGTCCTTGCATTGCTGTGAAAAACTAACTCTACCAGAAAAATTCCTAACACACTGAGATTGTTGCTTTTTTCAAAGTTCTCCTTTTCTGCTCCTTGCACTCAGCATCAGGTTCTATAAGTTCTTCCAGGCCTCTCTGAAGTCTTCCTGTTCATCAATTCTTATAGCACAATAGTGTTCCATTACATTCATATACCACAACTTGTTCAGTCATTCCCTGGTTGAAGGGCATCCATTTGATTTCCAGTTCTTGGCCACCACAAAGAGAGCTGCTACAAATATTTATGTACATGTGGGACCCTTTCCCATTTTTATAATCTCTTTGGAATACATTCCTAGAAGTGATATTGCCGGATCAAAGGGTGTGCATATTTTTGTAGCTCTTTAGGCATAGTACCAAATTGCTCTCCAGAACTGTTGGATCAGCTCACAGCTCCACCAGCAATGAATTAGTGTTTCAACTCTCTCACATATTCTCCAACATTTATTATTTTTCTGTTTTGTCATGTTAGCCAACCTGATGGGTGTGATGTTGTACCTGAGTGTTGTTTTGATTTGCATCTCTCTAATTTGTAGTGATTTAGAGCATTTTTTTCACATGACTATAAATACTTTTAATTTCTTCCTCTGAAAACTGCCTGTTCACACCCTTTGACCAGTTATTAATTGGGGAATAACTTGTGTTCTTGTAAATTTGACTCAGTTCTCTATATATTTTAGAAATGAGGCCCTTAGCTCATATATTAGCTGCAAAATTTTTTTCCGAGTTTTCTGCTTCCTTCCTAATCTTGATTGCATTCGATTTGTTTGTGCAAAAACTTTTTTCAATAACATGTAATCAAAATTATCCACTTTGCATTTCACAATGTTCTCTATCACATGTTTGGTCAAAAATTTCTCCATTTTCCATAAATCTGTCAAATACACTATTCCTTGCTCCCCTGATATGTTTATAGTAGCAGTCTTTATATATAGATCATTTATTCCTGAGTACAGTCTCAGGCATTAGTCTATGCCCAGTTTATCCTTCATTGTTATCCAATTTCCCCAGTAATTTTTGTCCAACAGTGAGTTCTTATTCCAGAAACTGGGGTCTTTAGGCTTATCGAAACTAGATGGCTATATGTGTTTACTATTGTGACTTCAATACCTAAACTATTCCACTGGTCTATCCCTCTATTTTTTAGTCTATACCAAGTGGTTTTGATAATTGCTGCTTTATAATACAATCTGAGATCTGGTAGGGCTAGATCAACTCCCCTAGTTTTTCTATTCATTATATCTATTCATTATTCCATGTGATATTCTGGACCTTTTATTCTTCGAGATGAATTGTGATACTATTTTTTCTATCTCTACAAAATAATGATCTGGTAGTTTGATTGGTATGGCACTGAATAAGCAAATTAATTTAGGTAGAATTGTCATTTTTATTATATTAGCTCAGCCTACTCATGAGAAATTGATGTTTCTCCACTTACTTAGATCTGACTTCATTTCTGTGAAAAGTATTTTGTAATTGTGTTCATATATCCCCTTGCTTTGTTTTGTCAGGTAGACTCCCAAATATTTTATAGTGTCTACCATAGCTTTAAATGAGATTTCTCTTTCTATCTCTTGCTGTTGGGCTTTGTTAGTAATATATAGAAATGCAGATGATTTTTCTGGGTTTATTTTGTAACCTGCAACTCTGCCAAAGTTCTCTTATTATTTCAAGCAGTTTTTTACTTGATTCTCTTGGATTCTCTCTCTATATATATCATCATATCATCTGCAAAGAGTGATAAGTTATTTTCTTCTTTGCCTATTCTAATTCCTTCAATTTCTTTTACTTCTCTTATTGCTACAGTTAACATTTCTAGTACCATATTGAATAACAGTGGTGATAAAGGACATCCTTATTTCACTCCTTATATTATTGGAAATGTAATCCAGCTTATCCCCATTGCATATAATGCTAACTCATGGTTTTATGTGTATACTGCTTATAATTTTATGGAAAGTTCCATTTCTTCCTATGTTCTCTTGTGTTTTCAATAGGAATGGGTGTTGCATTTTCTCAAAATCTTTTCTGTATATATGGAGCTCATCCTGTGGTTTCTGTTAGTTTTGTTGCTGATATGATCAATAATGCCAATAGTTTTCCTAATATTGAACCAGCTGTGCATTCCTGGTATAAACCCTACCTGGTCATAATGTATTATTCTCGTGACAAGTTGCTGTATTATTTTTGCTAAAATCTTATTTAAAATTTTTGCATCTGTATCCATTAGCAAAATTGGTCTATAATTTTCTTTTCTGTTTTGACTCTTCCTGATTTAGGTATGAGAACCATATTTGCATGATAAAAATAATTTGGGAGGACTCCTTCCCCAATTTTCCCAAATAATCTATGTAGTATTGGAATTAGTTGCTCTTTAAACATTTGATAGAATTTACTTGTAAATCCATCCAGCCCTGGAGAATTTTTTCCTAGGGAGTTCATTGATGGTTGTTCAATTAATTTTTTTGAGATGGAGTTACTTAATTATTCAATTCCTTTTCTGTTAATCTGGGTAATTTACATATATATTTTTTTTAATTTTCATACATCTCATTTAGATTGTCGAATTTATGGGTATACAATTGGGCAAAGTAATTTCTATTTATTGTTTGAATTTCCTCTTCTTTGGAATTGAGTTCGCTTTTTCCATTTTGATGTTGTTATTTCTTTTCTTCTTTCTTTTTTTAATCATATTGACCAAAGGTTTATCAATTTTATTGGGTTTTTCACAAGACCAAATCTTTGTTTTATCTATTAGTTCATTAGTTTTTTTCACTTCAATTTTGTTAATTTCTCTTTTGATTTCCAGTATTTCTAATTTTGTAGTTATTTGGTAATTTTCAATTTCTTTTTTTCTAGTTTTATCACCTGCATGCATTGATCTCTTTCTCTATTTTATTCAGGTAGGCATTCAAAGATATAGTACTTCCTCTAAGAATTGCTTTTGCAGTATCCTATAAGATTTTCTAGGTTGCCTCATTATTGTCATTCTCTTGAATGAAGTTGTTTATTTTTTCTATAATTTGTTGTTTAACCCACTAATTCTTTAGATGAGATTATTTATTTTTCAATTAATTTTTGGATTATTTTTCCATGGCCTTTTATTACATCTAATTTTTATTGCATTATGATCTGAGGTGGATGCATTGACTATCTCTGTCTCTCTGCACTGGACTGTGAGGTTTTTATGCCCTAGTACATGATCAGTTTTTGTATATGTGCCATGAAATGTGGAGAAAAAGGTATATTCTTTTTTATTCCCATTCAATTTTCTCCAGAGATCTATCATATCTACTTTATCCAGAAATTTATTCCCCCCTTAACTTCTTTCTTGTTTATTTTGAGATTAGATTTATCAAGTTCAGAGAGGGAGAGGCTGAGATCCCCCACTAGTATAGTTTTGCTTTCTATTTCTTCCTCTAACTCCCTTAACTTCTGTAAGAATTTGCATGCTATACAACTTGGTGCTTATATGTTTATTAATGACTTTACCACCTTCTCTATGATGCTTTTCAGCAGGACATAGTTTCCTTCCTTATCTCTTTTGATTAGATCTATTTCTGCTTTTGCAATGTCTGAGATTTGAGTTGGTGTCCCCTGCTTTTTTATATATAAGTTGATACGTAATATATTCTGCTCCAGTCTTTTACCTTTACCTGTGTGTATCCCCCTGCTTCAAATGTGTTTCTTGCAAATAACGTATTGTTGGATTATGTTTTTTTTATACATTCGGCTGTCTCCATTTTATCAAAGAGTTCATCCCGTTTACATTCACAGTTATGATTGCTCTCTGTGTCTTTCCTTCAATCCTCTTTTCCTCATTTATGCTTTTAGTTCTCCCTTCTCCCTTCCCCTCCACAATAGAGTTTTAATTTTGACCACTGCCTCCCTCAGTCTTTCCTCCCTTCCTTCATCCTCTCTCCTTTTTACTCTCCCTTTCCCTTATACTTCTTCCTTCCCTTTTAGCCTCCCCTCCCTTTTCTTTCCCCTTTCCCCTCTTATTCCCTATAAAGCTAGTTAGATTTCTGTATTTTTCCAAGTTTTTTGTTCCCTCCTTGAGTCAAATCATAAGAGAGTAAGTCTCAAAAGAATCTCATCTCCCTCTCCTCTTTTCCTCTGCTCTAATATGTTTTTGTGCCTCTTCCTGTGATGCAATTTATCTTTTTTTCTGCCTTCTCCTTTTAATGTCTCCTGTTTCAGTCCCTTTACACCTTTAAATCACATTTTATCATCACATCATTTATTTATACTCACTTCTCTATGTATATCCCTTTTATATATCATAATAAACATGCAATCATCAAGATTAACAGTTATCGTCTTCCCTTATACGTATAGAGACAGTTTGTCATTTTGAATAACAAGTATTTTTCCCCAATTTACCTTTTCATGCCTCTCTTGAGACATGTTTGAAGATTGAATTTTCTAGTGAGTTCTAACCATTTTATCAGGAAGTGTGGAAATTCCTTATTTCATTGAAGGTCCATCTCCTTGCCTGAAATATTATGCTCAACTTTGATGGGTAACTGACCCATGACTGTAGTTTCATTTCCTTTGAGTTATGGAATATCATATTCCAATCCCTCCAATCTTTTATTGTAGAAGCTTCAAGGTCCTGTGTGATCCTCACTTTATCTCTTTGATATTTCAATCATTTCTGTCTGGCTGCCTGCAGTACTTTCTCCATCAATTGATAGTTCTGGAATTTGACAATGATATTCCTTGGTATTTTGAGTTTCAGTTCTGTTTCAGGAGGTCAGCAGTGGATTCTTTCAATGACTATTTTTCGCAAAGTCATTAGACTCCATCTGTTCCATTCTAATTTTGAGAGAACTATTATCTTCAGTGAGCTTTTGAACTTCTTTTACCATTTGGCTAATTCTGCTTTTGAAAGCATTCTTCTTCTCATAGGCTTTTTGAACCTCTTTTGGCAATTGAGTGAGCCTATTTTTCAAGGTGTTCTTTTCTTCAGCATTTTTTTGGGTCTCCTTTACCAAGGTATTGACCCGTTTTTCATACTTTTCTTGCATCTCTCTCATTTCTCTTCCCAGTTTTTCCTCCACCTGTCTAACTTGCTGTTCAAAATCCTTTTTGAACTCTTCTAAGGCCTGAGCCCACCTGACATCCCCCTGGGATGTCTGGGGTACCGAGGCCCCACCCTCCACGTCTTTCCCTGATGGCAAGAATATGTCCTCATCTTCCTCAGATCGGAAAGTCTGTTTGCATCTGTTCAAAAAAACTCTCTGTAGTCTTATTTTTCTTCCCCTTTCTAGGCATTTTCCCAGCCAGTTACTTGACTTCTGAGATTCCTCTCCACCCCTGCCTAGATCTGCCCCGCAAGTGCTTGGGGTCTGAGATTCAAATGGGCTTTCCACGGCAAGTGGCTGCTATTCAATGGGAGCTTTAGTTCTGGTGCTGGGGTGGGGGCAGGGCCACCTCCCAGGCTCACTTCCCTCAGGGGATTTATGCAGAGACCTTCAGAAATGGAGTGGGTGGGGCAGGGCCCTCTCCCAGGCTCAGTTCCCTCAGGGGGTTTATGGAGAGACTTTCAGTAATGAAGATCCTGCCTGCTGCTGGGGGAGTCCCGGGCCGTGGCCCCACCACTGCTGCCTCTGCCGCCACCCCTGCCTCTGCCTCCCCCACTTCCTCCCAAGGGGGTCCAAGTCACGGATACACCCTGCTCCCCTCTGCCCGCCAGCCGTCTCTCTCACTGACCTGTAGCTTCTGTGGCCAGAGGGACTTTCCCAGCCACCAGAGCTTCCGTCCCTGAAGCCTGCTCGGGTCAGCTTCTCTGGGGCCGCGGCCAGGGCAGCTCTGGGGTGGGGTCCACTTTCCAGGACGTGACGGACCCTGGGGGCAGCTCTCCAGGGCTCTCTGGAATGGAAATCTCTTCCACTATGTTTCTGCACCCCCTGCAGTAACCCAGAACTTCTGGGGAGCTCTTCTTACATTAACTCTATGGGCTGTGGGTTCAGAGCTCGTATACATGCGTCTTTCTACTCCGCCATCTTGACTCCACCCCCTCAATGACTATTTTTCACTCTGAATCTGGGGCTTCTGGGCAGTTTTCCTTGATAATTTTTTTTTAATTTAAATTTATTTAAGTTTTCAGCATTCATTTTCACAAAATTTTGGGTTCCAAATTTTCTCCCCATTTCTCCCCTCCCTCCACCTCAAAACTCCAAGCATTCTAATTACCCCTATCACCAATCTGCCCTCCCTTCTAACATCCCTACTTTCCCTTATCCCCATCTTCTCTTTTGTCCTGTAGGGCAAGATAACTCTCTATACCCCATTACCTGTATTTCTCATTTCCTAGTTGTATGCAAGAACAATACTCAACAGTTCCTAAAACTTTGAGTTTCCACTTCTCTTCCTCTCTTCCTCCCCACTCATCCCCTTTAGGAAGGTAACCAATTCAATATAGGCCATATCTGTGTAGTTTTGCAAATGACTTCCATAATAGTCGTGTTGTATAAGACTATATTTCCCTCCATCCTATCCTGTGCCCCATTTCTTCTGCTTTCTCTTTTGACCCTGTCCCTTCCCAAGAGTGTTGTCTTCTAAGTTCTCCCTTCTCCCATTGCCCTTCCCTCGATCATACCCCCACCCTGCTTATCCCCTTCTCCTCCAATTTCATGTATTGCAAAATAGGTTTTTGTACCAAAATAAGTATGCATTTTATTCCTTCCTTTAGTCGAATGTGATGAGAGTAAGCTGCATGTTTTTTTTCTCACCTCCCCACTATTTCCTTCCACTGAACAGTCTTTTACTTTCCTCTTTTATGAGAGATAATTTAACACACTCCATTTCTCCCTTTCTTCTCCCAATATATTTGTCTCTCACCTCTTAATTTCATTTTTTATGATATGATCCCATCCTATTCAATTTACCCTGTGCCTGCTCTCTCTCTCTCTCTCTCTCTCTCTCTCTCTCTCTCTCTCTCTCTCTCTCTCTCTCTCTCTCTCTCTGTAATCCCACTAACTACCCAGATACTGAAAAGTTTCAAGAGTTACAACTATTGTCTTTCCATGTGGGAATGTAAAGAGTTCAACTTTAGTAAGCCCCTTATGACTTCTCTTTGCTGTTTGCCTTTTCATGCTTCTTTTCATTCTTGTGTTTGAAAGTCAAATTTTCTTTTCAACTCTAATCTTTTCATCAGAATGCTTTAAAGTCCTCTATTTCATTGAAAGACCAGTTTTTCCCCTGAAGTATTATACTCAGTTTTTCTGGGTAGGTGATTCTTGGCTTGAGTCCTAGTTTCTTTGACTTCTGGAATATCCTATTCCACGCCCTTTGATCCCTTAATGTAGAAGCTGCTAGATCTTGTGTTATCCTGATTGTATTTCCACAATACTGGAATTGTTTCTTTCTAGCTGCTTGCAATATTTTCTCCTTGAGCTGGGAATTCTGAAATTTGGCCACAATGTTCCTAGAAGTTTCTCTTTCTGGATCTCTTTCAGGTGGTGATCAGTGGATTCCTTCAATACTTATTTTGCCCTCTGGTTGTAGAATATCAGGGCAGTTTTTCTTGATAATTTCATGAAAGATGATGTCTAGGCTCTTTTTTTGATCCTGGCTTTCAGGTAGTCCCATAATTTTTGAGTTGTCTCTCCTGGACCTATTTTTCAGGTCAGTTGTTTTTCCAATGAGATATTTCACATTCTTTTCCATTTTTCCATTCTTTTGGTTTTGGTTTGTGATTTCTTGGTTACTCATAAAGTCATTAGCCTCCATCTGTTCCATTCTAATGTTGAAAAATTATTTTCTTCAGTGAGCTTTTGAACCTCCTTTTCCATTTTGTTAATTCTGCTTTTTAAAACATTCCTCTCCTCATTGGCCTTTTGAACCTCTTGCCAATTGAGTGAGCCTATTTTTAAAGTTGTTATTTTCTTCAGCATTTTTTGGGTCTCCTTTAACAAGGTGTTGACCTGTTTTTCATGCTTTTCTTGCATCCCTTTCATTTCTCTTCCCAATTTTACCTCCACCTCTGTTACTTGATTTTCAAAATCTTTTTTGAGCTCTTCCATGGCCTGAGCCCACTGAATATTTATTTTGGATGTTTGGGATATAGAAGCCTTGACTTTTATTTCTTTCTCTGATGATAAGCATTGTTCTTCCTCATCTGAAAGGATGGGAGAAGATATCTGTTCACCAAGAAAGTAACCTTGAATAATCTTATTTTTTTTCCCTTTTTGGGGATTTTCCCAACCAGTTACTTGACTTTTGGATCCTTTTTCAAGAGTTGGGTATACTCTGGGACTCTCTAAGATCTCAGTTCCTCCTAGGTGGCCCAATCAAGCCCGTACAGTGGTCTAGGAGCAAGAGTAGATTTTTGTGCCCAGAATCTTAGCAGTTTCCTCTCCCCAGCCACCTGGCCTCCAGTTCCACCAAATCAGCCCTGAGGGCTGAAATTCAGTTAAGTTGTGGGGGAAAGGTCACCATTCAGTGCCAGACAAAGACCAGCTCTCTCCTGGCCTCTACACCGGGCTGAGGTAAGAATCAGCTGTTCAGTGGCCCCAGGACTTTTACAATCCAACAATGGATGCAGGCTGCTGTAAGGACTGCTGTGGGAACTGCTACCACTTGCCTGATGTGGACTCTCAGACTGCTGCCTAAGACTGGAGCTATGAGAAAGCCCTTCTCCCTTCCATGACAGCTGCAGAAAAACCCTGTCACTGACCTTTGACATCTATGGGTTGAGGTATCTGCAAACCCGCTGCTGCTGCAACTGGGAATTCTGAGACTCGAGATTTCACCCCGAGGTGTCCTCCTCCCAGAATGGTACTGCACATTGCAGCCAAGCCTGGTCTGGGCTCCGCTTCAAGTCCATTGACGTTTCCTGTGGACCTTTCAGGTTGTCCTGGGCTGGAAATTTCCTCCACTCCGCTTTTCTCCACTTCTGCTGCTCCAGAATTTGTTGAGAGCACCCTCTGCAGGTATTTTATGGGCTGTGTGGGGAGAATCTGCATATGTGTGTCTTTCTACTCTGCCATCTTGACTCTGCCCCCTCCCTCCCCCGATGATTTCTTGAAAGATATTGCTCAAGATCTTTTTCTTCATGGCTTCCTGGTAGACTATTAATTCTTAGATTTTCTCTCCTGGATTTATCTTCCATGTCGATTGCTTTTCCAATGAGGTATTTTACATTTTCTTCTACCTTTGCATTCTTTATGTTCTGTTTGACTGATTCTTGATGCTCACAGAGTCATTACTTGTTCAATTCTAATTTTTATCAAATAGTTTTCTTCAGTTAACTTTTGCATCTCCTTTTTCATTTATCCAATTGTTCCTTTTTAGGGATTATCTTCTCCAGTTACTTTTTTTTTTTTGCTTTCTTTTCCATTTGTCCAATTTTCCCAGTTAGGTTTTGTGCTTCCTTTTCCATTGCTCCAATTTTCCTTTAAAATTCTGTGATTTCTTTTTTCATATTTTTAAAATCATTGGCCAGTTTTTCTTGTACTTCCCTAATTTGGCTTTTAAAATCCTCCTTGAGCTCTCTCAAGAATGCTCTTTGGTGTTGAGACCAGTTCTTATTCCCTTCTGAGGTTTGAGATGCAAATAAAGTCTCAATGGTGACCTCTCTGGTATTTGTCTTTTGGTTCTTGTCTCCACAGAAAGATTCTGTGGTCTTATCTTTTCTGTGGATCTCTGCTCTTGGACACAAGAGTTTTATCCCACCATTATTGTGCTTAGAAGTTGAGGCTTTTTGTATTCTTTATTGTTTATTGTGGCCTCTGGTTCTTTCTGCTAGAAAAATAGAATACTGTAACTGAGTTAGATGATGTGCCAAAGCAGAGTCCAGACGAAGTCTTTCTGAGCTTCCGTGAAGCTCCCTTGGAGTTAGCTGCGTTAAGTGTGTTTGTTCAATAAAGTTTCTTCAGGTTGTCTTTTTAGAGGTATCTGAAGAATTTTGTCTTAGAATTTAGGTGAATAGTTGCTCTCACTCTGCCATCTTGGCTCTAGCCCTCCGGCATTTTTCACATATATTCAGGAGTATACTATGTATACACTAATAGGTCAGTCCTCTTGTTTATTCAGGAAGACCAAGTGTATTGAGCCCAATGATGAGCATGCCCATTCATTTCCTTCCTGTGAGGCCTCTATCATTGTTCAGGATCTAGAAAAAAATCAATATACATATGTATGTGTGTATATATGTACTTATATATACATATATGTGTCTGTGTGTATACACATGTATTTACATAAGTATATATGTGTGTGTGTGTGTTTATGTGTGTGTGTGTGTTTGTGTGTGTGTGTGTAAACAGATGAGTCAACTGAGGTAAACAAGGTCATGTCACTTGCTCTCAATCACAGCTAACACATCAGAGGTCAGATTAGTACTCAGGAAGATTATTCTTCCTGAAATCAGGAACCTGGCACCATTTAACTGTCCCTCAATTTCAGGTAGAGGGAAATATATTTGTATTTAAATTAATACTTGATTTTCTGATCAAATGAATCTTATTTAGCCAGTGAGATACATTCATATTCAGTTCTGTGTAGCAGTAAACACTGCAACATACACAGGGGGCCTACTATCACAGGTTCTTGGATCTGCATTCATAAAAGGAAAGCATCATTCAAGCAGTTAATAATCACTTTAATGGGCAGGCCTATTAATGATTGGGGAAAATCTTTGATCACATTAACAATACAAATATATATATACTGTTTCTAGTTAAAGAAACTCTTGTTTCTGTACTTTACTCCTAGTAAAGACTCTTGATTGATAAAGGCAAGATACAGTCAGGCACTTGATTATACTAAAACAAAAACAGGAAAATATTCTAATTTTGCTTGCCATTGCATCCTTCATTTGCCATATAGCTCAACAGTGCAACAAAAGGAGAAGAGGGGAATGCTTTCTTCAAAGAAGTCAGTCTCTATAGCACAAGAATGAGCAATATACATAGTTTGGTACCTCTAGTTTGGAATCAGACTGTGCTTGAAGTCTAGATCTTCTTCCAGGGAAACCACTGGGTAAGAAAGGATATGTCACCAGTTTCTTATTATCTATCAGTAACCAGAAAGGAAATATAAACATTATTCAGGAAAAAAAATCATCCAACAAAACCCTATATCGATCTAAACAATATCCTCTTATGAGGCTCATCCTTGTCAGTGTCTCAGGGGCAGAGTGAACACCAAAAACTACTAAGGATTGGATGAAGAATTGGAAACTATTCCAGGGAACAAGGCAAGGGAATTTGTGTAGATATTTTACCTATTGGTTAAATAGATAGAGCACAAATTCCTAGACTGATAATTCAACAGATATTGAAACAAAAGAAGTGCTTCTCCCTCCCAGAAGATATACCACATGTTGATAAATGAGGAAGGCCCAATACAATAAGTTTGTTATAAGCATCAATATGTCCAATATAGATTTAGGTAGGAGTTTTATGAAAAGTCAAAGTTTGTAAATCACACTTTCTGCCTTCCAGAACCTTACAATCTAGTATTGGAGATAAAATAAATAACTAAAGGACACATTTTTTTTCATCAAGGGCTAAATTGTATGGTATAATCATATATGCAGCTAGATGGAACCATGGATAGAGTACCAGAACTTAAATAATGAAAACCTAAGTTCAAATGTGGCCTCAGACAGTTACTGGCTGTATGAACCTGGATGGGTGATTTAGTATCTGTCTGACTCAGGTAACCTCATCTCTAAAATAGAGATAATGATAACACCTACTTCATAGAGTTGTGAGAATCAAGTGAAATAATATTTGTAAAGTGCAGTGAGGTCACAGTGAATGCTTAGTAATTGCTTATTCCTGTCCCTCTTCATGTGATTTCAGCTTCATTTAATTAGATTAGAATGTATTAAAGGTTAACTCTTAATAAATAACTCTAAATTAAGTTACACAATAACTCTAAGAGTTAAAGTTCAGGAGTGTGACTTACTAGGGAAAAAGCAGAGGAATAATCATGATCTCAGACAAAATCAAAGCTAAAATAGATCAATCAATGAAGAAAATAGGGAAAGTACACTATTTGTCAGTCATATTAATCAGGATTGTTTCAGACTATTTAAAATAATTAGACAGTGTAAAATTGGAATATTGCTGTGGTGTAGTGAATGATGAATTAGTCAACTTAGAGCTATATAGAAAGACTCAGACTTACGATGGAAGAAGTTATAAATACTCAGAAAAAAGATGATGAATAAGTGTAATATAGTCTTACGTAGATGCATATGAATGTATATGTCTGTATATGTACATGATTATCATTATTTAAGTATATTATGTTTAATCATATGTATGTGTATCTATGCATATATATGTATATATGTATATGTGCATACAGATATATACATAGACACATATATGCACTTAATTGTAGTCTTCTAGAAGAGGGAGGTGGACAGGGAAGAAAGAACAAAATGAAAAATGCACAGCAGAGAACAAAAAAGTTTACAAGATGCAGAGAAAAGATGGACAGCTCTGAATACAATGGATAGTATTTATTATATAGGTTTTTTTAAATGGCAATTTATTGCTGTATATTTTGAATCGTTCTCCTTTGTTCTGATGTGCACATACCAAAGTTTTCTTTTTCTTCTCTTATTTTGTATTTAAGTTTATAATTATTTTTCTCTACTTATTTTGTATTTAAATTTATATTTCTTTTTCTTTTCTCATTTTGTATTTAAGTTTATAATGTTTCTTTTTCTTTCCTTATTATGTATTTCAGTTTAAAATAAGTTAATTTAAACAAAACTATTACAACCTATCTTAATTATTAGGAATACAAAGAAAGAATTAACTAGTCTCCGACATCAAGGTTTTTCCATTTTACTTAGGGGACATTATTTCTTATTAATAATAATAGAAAGATAGGTTTGGGTGTAGGGGTCAAAGTCAAAATAGCAGAGGGAAGGGTTTGGTTGCCAAACTTCTCTGAAAACTTCTCCTTTAAAATGACAACAGAAAGCATAAAACCAAATTCTGAACTTTAAATCCAATAAAAAGTTAGTGAGTCATTGTTCCAGTCCAGGGCATCTTAGAGAGGTCTTCAAACCATAGGGTTGGGGCTGGCCAGGAACACAGCCAAGAATTGTGGTGAAAACCATAAAGAGTCTTGAAAGCAACAACTATTGCAAGGAACACGGGGCACGTCCAATGCACAGTAAGAGTAAGATGACTGAACACCTGGTCAGAAAGACATTGTAGGAGGTTCCAGTATTGATAGTAGGTGCAGTATCTAAGTCCATTTGACAACTCCGTAGTCTGCTATTCAGCGCACAGAGGAGTGTCCCAGTCAAACAGGAGCAGTGATGTACACAAAAAGATCCCAGCTTATGGGCCAAGAAAGCAAGAAGAGAGAAGAATGGGGAAAATCTTCTCACATAAATAAGGTACGTAAGGAGCAGTTTGTAAAATGGATGGAAAAAAGGGGCAGGGAGGAAAGGCTATGTGTGAACCTCAAATAGGGAATCTATCTGTATTTATATCTACCTAGAAAGTATCAGAAAATATTCTATTAATATTAATATTCCATTAATATTAATTAATATTCTATTCTTATCATGATAGGTAGTATCTATCTAAAAACAAGAGCAAGCGGTATCTGTAGTGGCGATAAACCAGAAGCTTTTCAGATACATTAGTATTTAAACAGTAATGTCCATTGCCACAATTATTACTCAACATGATAATAGAAAGGCTAGCTGTAATAAGACAATATAAAGAATTTGAAGGAATAAAAATGGGCAATGATGATACAAACTCTAAATTTTTCATGTGAAATGGTGATGCACTGAGAGGACCCTAGAGCATCAACTAAAAAATCCATTAAACAATGAATAGCTTCAGTAAATTTTCAGGGGATGATAATAAAAACAAATAAATAATCAGCATTTCTATATATTATCAACAAAGTCCAGCAGGAAGAGATAGAGAAATTCTATTTAAAATAGCTATAGATAGTATAAAATACTTGGAAAACTGCCTGCCATTCAAACCCAGGAAGTATATGAACATAATTACAAAACACTTTTCACACAGATAAAGATAGATCCAAATAATTGTAGAAATATCAATTGTTGAGGGTTAGACCAAGCCAATGTAATGAAAGTGACAATACTACTGAAATTGATTTTCTTTTTCAGTGCCATACCACCCAAACTACCAAAAATTATTTTATAGAGCTAGAAAAAATAATAACAAAATTCATCTGGAATGAGAAAAAGTCAAGAATCAATGAAAAAATAAAGAAAAAATACCTATGAGTATCAGATTTCAAAACGTACTGCAAAGTTGTTAATAGTATAAAAATCTAGTACTGGTTAATAGAATGATTGACTAATGAAATAGATTACACAATATATAGAAATGAATTATCATAATTACCTAGCGTTTGATACATCCAAACATCCCTGCTTGTGGGTTAAGAAAGCCTTAGACAAAAACTCCTGAGGCAAATGAGAATCAGTCTGGTAGAAAGTAGACATGGGCCAGCATCTCACAAATACCAAGATGAGTTCAACCTTGAGTACATGATTTAGACATAATGGAGGATTTCATAAACAAATTCCGGAACATGGAAAAAAGTATTCTTAGCACATCTGGATAAAAGAAGAGTTCATGACAGAAAAAAGAGAAAGATAGGACTGTTAGAGGCAAAATGCATAATTTTGATTAAAATAATTTTTAGTTTTTTTACTAAAACAAAACCGAAGCAACTAAAGTTAGAATGAATAAAGAAAATTTAGTGGGGGAACAGTAAAGGACATTTCTCTAATAAAAGTGTCATGTCTCAAATATAAAGGGAACTGAGCTGAATACATTAAAAGTGAGAGCCATTCCCCAACGAAAAATGGCCAAAAGATGTGAATAGGCAGTTTTTAGAAGAAGAAATCAAAGTTATCAATAGTCATATGAAAAAAAAATGTTTAAATCACTAAAAATTAGAGAAACTTAAAATTAAAACTACTCTGATGTTCTATATAACATTTATCAGGTTGACTAACATGACAAAAAAGAAAATGACAGGTTCTGGAGGGGGTGTGGAAAAACAGTGACACCAATGCACTCTTGGTGCACTGTGAACTGGTCAAATCATTCTGTAGAATCATTTGGAACTATGCTTAAAGGGCTATAAAATTTGCATACCTTTTGACACACTAATACCATACTATCACAAAGATGTCAAAAAAAATTTAAAATACCCATATGTACAAAAATATTTGTAGCAGATCTTTTTGCTGTAGCAAAGAATTCGAAGCTGAGGGCATATCCATCGAATGGGAAATGGCTGAACAAGTTGTGATGTATACGTGTAGTGGAATACTATTGTTCTATAAAAAAAATGATGAAGGATATCATTTCAGAAAAAACTGGGAGAACTTATATGAACTGATGCAATGTGAAGTGAGTGGAGCTTGGAGAATGTTGTACAAAGTGATAGCAATATTATAATAATCAACTCTGAAAAACACATCAATACAGCTGTATACAAGAATTCCAAATGACTCATGAAGAGAAATTATATATATATTCAGAGAGAAATGATGAACTCTGAGGACAAAACTGATTCATCTTCTTTCCCTTTTCCTTCCTTCCTTCCTTCCTTCCTTCCTTCCTTCCTTCCTTCCTTCCTTCCTTCCTTCCTTCCTTCCTTCCTTCCTTCCTTCCTTCCTTCCTTCCTTCCTTCCTTCCTTCCTTTGTTTTCATGTCTAAGGTGGAAATACTTTACATAACTTTATCAGTATAGTGAGCATTACTTTTCTTACTTTCTCATTGAATGGCAGAGAGGTTAGAGGCAGGGAGGAAATTTGAAACCAAAAATTAAAATAAGAAATAGTATTTCCATAGTGTTTTAATAGTTACAAAAGTGCTTAAAGTTATTGATCCAAAGCTGAGGTATATGAAAGTAATGGAATGGCATAGTGCTATAAGTAATGATGAACAGATAGATTTAGGGGAAAAAAATCTGGAAATAAAAGTGAAGTTAGTAAAACCAGGAGAACATTATACAGGGTAGCAGCAATGTTATATGATGAATAACTATGAATAACCTAGTTCTTCTCAGCAATACAATGATCTGAAGCAATCCCAAAGGAATCATGGTGGAAAATACTATCCATATCCACAATAAAAATTGATGGAATTTGAATGTAGATCAAAGTATATCATTATCTCTTTATTTGTTGAGGGTTTTTTCCCTTGTGATCTGTTTCTTCATTCACAACATCACTAATATGGGAACTGTTTTATATGATTACACATATGCAACCAAATTTAAAATCTTATCTTTTAGGGAGGGTAAAAGGAGGGAGAAAATTTGAAGTTGATTTCTTTAAATTAATGTTAAAATTGTCTTTGCCTGTAATTGGAAAAATAAAATACCATTAAAGTAACACTATTAGTTCATTTTGTTCTCACATCAACCTTAGGAAACATCCGTTATTGCCATCCCCTTTTCATAGATGAGGAATCTGAGAAACACCATGGTTAGATGATTTGACAGGTGTTGCACAGATATTAATTATCTGAGTTCTATTTTGAAGTTAGTTTTTCCTGACATTGCATCCAATGCTCTATTCATTAAACGACTTAGTTTCTTGTATAAATATCATTTACACAGAGGAATAAATACAAAATGTTTTGGGGAGGATAGAAGGGAAAGAATGCCTCATGTAAGGAGAGACACTTAGCAGAACCTTGAAGAAAATTAGGAATTTCAGGAGATCAAAGTCAAAAAGGAGAGATTTCTAGGTATAGTAAAAAGTTCCATAATGGCATGGAATTGAGAGATGGGATATTATGTGGATAACAAGTAGGCTGATTTGGCTGAAATGTAGAATATAAGGTCAAATCTTCATCATCATCATCATCATCATCATCAATAACAGTAACAGTAACAATGGAAACAAAAACAAATATAGCAAAAAACCTATGAGTATGGATTTGGGTCATAATTCTAAAAATTAGACAAAGAAAAACCATGGGAATAATGTGATTTTTTTTCTTTTTGTAGAACTACATATTTTAATCCAATAGATCTACAATTATCTGTAGCTCATTGTTGGGTAAAATTTTCATAAATATTATTCAATATGATATTTACTGTGCTTCTTGCTTTAAAAACATCTAATTAAAATTATCCTGCCTCTTAGATTAAGTGTCCTTCTCCATAAATGTGAAATAATGCAACAGAAAGTCAAAATAAATGACATATGTATACTATATAAAGAAAGATGAAGACAGCATTAATATAAGTAAAATGCATAAGTGTTTATTATGAAAAATTCATTTTCCCCGTAGAAATGAATTTAAATCACTGCATATCCTCTTATTTTGGAAGACATTTCAACATAGAATAGAATAAAGATTGAGAAGTGTTATCAAATGTCTTTGACATCTCAGGAATGAAACAGCAGACATGGAATTGGCCAAAATGCAAACAGAGCAATCCTCCCCAGGTATTTCACCAAGCCAGAAATTAGAAGTCTCTCTCGCCACTTCTGAGTCAAAAATCAAAATAATATCAAGACTTCTAAAGATTATCTCCCAAAGGGAGCTGAGTGCCCACAGTGCAGCTGCTGTGAATTTCAGTACCCATCCATTCACAAACAGGGTGCTATGTTAGACAGCTCTATTTTTGAAGTCGTCCTCTTCTCTGCAGCTGCTGAAATGCCTGCCCTCACTCACCAAAGTCAAAATTGGTCTAGTTGTGTTGTTGCCTGTTCTCCACAGTTTGACTCTAATTGCCTCAACCTCCACTACAGTAGAATTGTAGGTCTTCAGGATCAACCAGAGTATTTATGTCAGGATAAAAGCAGGTTCCACAAATAAGCTGGTAGGATAGGGACAGACGTCTTTATGAGACTGAATGATAGCTAGAAGGCTAGGGAATACTGTGGTTTCTTTATACATCCTGACAATGTGCTATCTAATCAAAAGCAGGCTTCCCCTTGAGTAAGCAGAGGTGTTAGGGAGGCCTACAACAAATCTATCCACCCAGCCTAGCTATTCATTGGCTCTGTGACATTTGGCAAGGCATTTATTAATTACTCTAAACCTCCAGTGCATCATTTGTAAAATGGAGATTAGACAGGTGATCTCTAGTGATTTTCAGCTTTATGATTTTATATCTGTCTCAAGCTCCATAACTTTTTACGTTGTTGATTATAAAACAAAGCAAATTAAACTTTCCTTTAAGAAAATGAGGAAAACAATAGTTTTCTTTTCCAAATCTGTTTACAAAGAAGATAAAGGTCTTGTTTTCTGCAAGACAAAACTTGATAAAATAAAAGAAATTGCCTTCATCTAACATAAAAATTATAGTAACTACCAGTACTATATAAAATCATGACTATTACTAACATTTGATGTCATAGTAAAGAAATGAAAAAAAAAACCTGGTGATCCTATGCTATTCAACAATCTCTGAGGTCATTCAGTCAATAGGTAGGTAACAATCATTTATTAAATACCTAAGTGTCAATTATTATTCAAAGTAATAAGGACACAAATATATAATAAAAAAAGAGAATCTCTTCCCTCACTGTACTTAAATTCTAATGGGGGAAAATATTTTATAAAAGAAAGGTGAAAAGGGACCTTGTGTGAAGAATCCATTGTGAGGCATGGTGGTGAAGTTCAGAGAGTCACAGGCAGAGACAGATGACTGAAGAATGGATATCCTGGGCACCTCCCTACAATGGAGGCTCTGGGAGGGAACCTTAGAGAGAAAAATATTCCAGGGAAAGAATAACTTTACAGTTTCCCAAAAGCAATACATCATACCTACTCATTTTGTTCAATTATTTCAGCTTCATTTCTATTTGTGATAAATATCTAAGATTTATATGTTCTTACATATATGCATGCATTATGTATGTACATACATTTATGCTTGCATATATCCTCTATGCAACTGTGTGAATATATCAGCCTATAAAAATAGGGATAGATGTATGTATATTTGTATATATGCATGTACACACAGGTAGATATATCCCATGATTTTCCATCCAAATACACATCATAGAGTAAAAAAATAATTGTTCTATATCCACTTATTTTTTTTAAATAAAACAACCAAAATATTTTGTATAATTTTAGGAGATGCTGCAATATTCTGGGACTTGATGGATGCAGCATAGTGTCCTCTATAAAGGAAAGCATCTAGAGAATGTCATCATTTATGAAGAATCCCTTCCCAACTTCGAGTCAGTACTGAAGAACTCTCATGATGGTGACAAACAACTTTGATAAGTATATGCTAATTTGCCTTTTCTTCACCTGACATTAATAATTAGTGATCAAATAAGTGACCTCTGTTATTATAGCCTATCTTTTGAGGAATATGGTATATTTTTACATATTTATTGTAAAAGCTTTGTGGGAGGGAGTCTTTAAGATGACATTTTACTTTAATAAAGTAACTAATGCAGATAGGCATGACAATAGAGAGTGCTGTACCTCAATTCAGAAAGAACTGAATTCATTCCATATCTCACAGTCTAAGACTTAGACATCTATTAGGTTTCTAGTACCTAGGGATGTCATTCTGTCTCTGTTGGTATCAGTCTCCTCTTTCTAAAATGGGGACAATAATACCTCCCCCAGGGTTGTTGTGGGGATCAAATAAGTTGATGTTGCCTTTCATTCTTGAAGAGAATCAACATGATGTTACCATGTTGGAGTCAAGGTACAGTGTGTCACTGTGGAAGAACAAAATAACATAAGTTCAGAAGGTTCTATCACAATTCAGGCACAAATAGTGGAAATACGAACATACATGTGTGTACATATAAATTTATGTATCTCACATTTCTTTAGAGCTACTGCGATTGCTTAAAAAGTACAGTGCCGTCTTTGATGTAGGTACACTGTATTGGGACGTCCTTTGCCAGTGTCTCCCAAATCAGGTAGCTGATTCCAAAGTTTGTAAGAGAGACTGTGAGGGTATCCTTGTACCACTTCTTCTGACCATCATGGGAGTGATTGCCTGGTGTGAGTTCTCTCTAAAATAATTTTTTTAGGTAAACATACATTTGGCTTTCAGACAATGTGATCAGCCCATCAGAGTTACACTCTATGTAGTAGAGTTTGAATGCTTGATAGTTTAGCTCCAAGAAAGACCTCATTCTCTGGTATCTTCTCTTACCTGGTGATCTTCACAATCTTCCTAAGACAATTCAAGTGGAAGCAGTTCTGTTTCCTGGCATGGTGCTGCTTAGGTTTCACAGGTATACAACAATGAGGTCAGTAAACTGTTCTGCAGATGTTCAGGTTGGTAGGCAGTCTAATGACTCTTCTCTCCCACACTTTTCTTGGGAACCTCCTAAACACTGAGCTTGCTCTGCCATTGTATGTATCAATCAAATCATGCAAGTGGTCTTTTCTAGAAAGTATACTGGCAAAGTAGATGAACTTATACATGGCATTTAAAATTTCTCCATTTACTGTTACCAATGGCTCCGCACATGAATGGCTGGTGGAGTACCTGCTTTTCTTGGTGTTGTCAGACCAAACTTAGCACAAACAGCAGAGAATCAATCCATGCTTTGCTGCAGTTCAGTTTCGCAGGCTTCAGCTGAGTGTACCATTATCTATGAACAAAAAACAAGGAAGCTACTCCCCCTCCACTCCAGCTTGGTTTGTTCTCTTTTCATGGTAAATAATTTACCATCAGAGCAGTAGCTGACTGCCATGCATTTTTCATCTTCACTGAAGGCATTTGAGAATGTGGCAGACAACGTCACGCTGAAACAAAGCATGAGAGCAAGCATACAGTACTGTTGCACTCCATTGGTGACTGGGAAAATATGAAAACATCGTTTGTTATCCAGAACCTGGGTAAGCACACTGCCACGTAACTGATGCACAATACTGATGAACTTTTCCACATACTCAAGTTTTTCCATAATTTTCCATAAACCTTCATGCGTGACAGTAATGAAGACATTGGTTGGATCAGCAAATATTATGTACTTCTAATCCTGGCATTTCTTCTAGAGTTATTGGGCAATAAGCACTATATCAACCATTTCTTGCCTTTTTTCTGAAGTCACACTGGCTTTCAGATAGATGACCGTCTTTTTGGTGGAGTAGCAGCCTATTGAGAAGAACTCTGCAATAACTGAGAGAGAGAGAGAGAGAGAGAGAGAGAGAGAGAGAGAGAGAGAGAGAGAGAGAGAGAGAGAGATCTCCTGGTGATTTTTATAGGTTAATCTATTTCCTCTACCTTTATAGAGATGGTTAATGAAAGCATCCTTGAACTCCTGAGGGATTATCTCTTCTTGTCATTTAACCTGGAAAATTTTAATCAGCTTTTATATGAATAGTGGACCCCCTGCCTTGTAAATTTCAACTGGAATTGAATCATCATGATGCATTTTGTCAGAGGAGTGATGCCAAATGGCATTCAAAACCTCTCCTTAAGCTGGAAATTTTAGAGGGATTGATTTCAACCTAAGTCAGTGGCTTCAGCAGTGATTGATGATGGTCTAATGAAAACACTATAGAAGAATTCAACCCACCTCTCCAGATTCAAGTTCTTATGACTAATACACCAATTTCATCAACACTGAATAGTTGTGATGTACTATAGGTCTTTGGCTTATAATAAAGCCTTAAGGACATGATAAAAGCACTTTGGATTGCTACTATCAGCATAAAACTGAATTTCACTTACCTTCTTGATAAGGCAAGAATCCTCCATCTTTCTAAGGTTTACTTGTACTTTGTTTTTGATGAAGTTAAATACAGCCTTTTTAGAGACAGATAAACTATCCTGCTGGTAAGCCCTATGTATTTAGATCTTCTGTATTTCCCTATCATTTGTTTTTTGTTAAATCAGTATGGATGTTTATGAGAATTCTGGCCCATATGAGTTAATGTAGTACCTTCAGTTGAAAGCTGTCCGCTCCATTACTGTTCCACTCTTGCCAACCATATGTTACCTGTGCTTTCTTTTTGTGATGTTAATTATGAAAGTTAAAGATCTTCCCCAATCTTTAAGGGAAGTTTGATTAGGGAAGATTTGTTTTCTAGGAAGGCTGACACCATTTGCTAATTTCCAATGAAGTGCTGGTTCTCAAGAGTTGTGATGCCCTCTGACTCCAAAAAAATGTGTATATGCTCTGAGGTGATGTGTTTTAGGGTTTACTCATTGTAAGTGTTTGATTGGCCAGACAAGATTGTGAGTAGCTGCTAAGAGTTCCCACTTTCTCAGTTTTGAAAATGATGCTTCTCTCTCTATAACTATGTGTATATGGTCACACAGCTGGATCTATCTACTGATCTATGACGTATGTATTGCTTATGGTTATAAACTTGGAAGTCCTGTATGTTGGTCTGTTTGTAATTTTTGCTAATTTATGTTTGTATTGTCCCTGAAGTTTAGGGGGCTTACTTTCCCCCTTGAACTAAGTGAATGATATGTGCTTGATTAAAGTAGACTGTTGACCCCTCAAAAGTTGCTTTCCTTTTAGAAAAGTAGATCTAAGACCTTGCACAGACAACCCTCCTGTATATACTGGGGTCCTTACTGATACACCCTTAAAGTTAGGAATGAACTGCTCCCACTTGGAGAAGCATCCAATGTGTTGACAGTAAGTTGTCTGGTAATCATTTTGTCTTGGGGTTGCAGCTTTTGTTGAATGCAAATATATAGCTTTGAGAGGACAAGTCTATGGTCAGTTCAGGACTCTGAGACATACATTGACTTCATCACCCTCACATCCTTTCTGTCTCTTTTCCTTATGATGACAATCTATTAAGTTTCAATGTTTGCTATGATGATGCATATGTAAAGTTTTATTGTGTTTAGGTAAATTGAATACTGTTGCTAATGAGAAAGTAATGAGACACATAAGTCTTAAGCAGCAAATAACTATTTTTGTAGTTGTTTCTAACTCCATTTCTCCAAGAGCTCTCTGCCATGTCTGATAGTCTGTGCCTACTCTGGCATTAAAGTCACCCAGAAGTACAAGTTCACCCTCTTTCAGCACATTGATGAGGAGGGTCTCCAAGTCTTCATACAATTTTTCTTTGACTCCAGTAGGGTTTGGGATGGAGGGAGCAAAGTCACTGATGATGGTTAAGTCTCTCTTTCCTGCAAGTAGCAATCACATTTTCATGAGCCTGTCATTAACTTCCTTTGGTAGACATACAAGTTTGTGAAACAGAATAGTTTTAATTGCATAATGAACGTCAGCTTCATGCCACTACCCTTCATTGTGGTGACTTGGGTTTAAATGTGGCCTTCAGTGTTGGTTGTGTGAACCTGAGCATGGCAATTAAATTATGTTTGCCTCAGTTTCCCCCTCTTTCAAGTGGGGAGTTATTATAGAACTTATGTCCCGGAATTGGCATGAGGATAAAATGAGGCAATATTAATAAAGTACCATATAAATGCCTATAATTATTATTACTATGGACTTCACTGAATATTATATCTTTCTTTTTTATGGACTCTATCTATTGCAGTATCTAAACCAACACTGTCACAAAATAAAATTATATATTAATTAGTTAATATATTATATAATGTAATAATCATATAATATAATTATAATATGATATGTAAATATGATTATCTAAGATAATATGATAATTAATATATGCAATATAGTAATATGCTTATATGAGAATGCTCATACATTCATAATCATTATGAGATAACACAGGCATTGGACTATCCAGAATGAGGTTTTCTCACAGTGTAGGAAGCAAGAAAGCTACTTAAACACCAAAGTTTTATTCTTTGAAAGATACTGTTCAAGCCTTTTTGATATCAATCAGTCAAGTGGTAAAGTCTTCTCCTTCAGAGGCTTTATCTGAGAGGGTCACAGATGTCTGAAGTAGAAGGTTTCCTTAATCCTTTCTGCACTCTCCATTACCGGAGTGTTGCAGCTACAATCAGAGGAAACACTTTAACTGAGAAGAATGAAGAATGCTTCTGTCAAAATTAAATTCCTGAACAAAGGAGCTGTTTCTTTCCTTTTCGAACTAATGCAGTTTAAAGGAGGAAAACAACATTTGACGAAATTTGAGATTAATGAACACTTTGATTTTGTCTATATGTGGAATAGTGAATCTTTCTTATTGATAGTGAAAATTATATCATGACTACATGTTAAACTTTTAAAAATATTTAAGCTTAGGTCTGTAATAATGGAATCTGGGACAATATTCAAAGTAAGGAGTAGATAAGAGCACCTCATGGAAATTTAAACACAGATAGGCTGGGAGGTAGCTGGAGCTGGTTGTTTAACATACGATCATTCATCGATTCGGAAGATGTCTGTTATCTTAGTTTTGTCAGTGTATTTAGAATAGTTGGTGTCTCCGTATCCCAACCAAAAACCTTACAGAAAATTCAACATAAAGACTGAACTCTGAGTGAAAGTTTGCTTGCCTGGCACCTTTTTATTTTTTTCAGATAGTGGATGTGAGAAAGTCTGAAAAGATAATGCACCCTACTCATCATCACTTCCCACATATTCCACAAATAAGGTGACATATTAATTTAAGGCAATGAATAGAGAAACCTAGCTTATGTTAAAGAACTCAACTAACTTTAATAGTCAACTACTGAGTTTATTTCAATCAAACCAACAAAAGTAAAGGTCAGTGAGTTAGTGAGTGAAACACAAGTTGCAAGAAATAAGAAACATGTTGTTTCCATAAAAAGAGATTATTTCCAGGTAAGCAAGAGATTTTTTCAAAACTCCATGGTAGGGGATGGGGAGGTGGTGGAGAGGCAAGGACAAAATGGGAAAGAGAAGGCAGGGACTGAGTTGAATCTCCCAAATTCCACGCCAAACAATTTTAAGCAATTCTTCAAAACAAATTGAAGAGCAGTACAACTCACAAAGAATAAGGTGAAACAATATTTCTAACAAAAGACAACTTAGGGAGGAATCTCAGAAGTCAAGTAACTGGCTGGGAAAATGCCTAGAAAAGGGAAAAAAAATAAGACCATAGAAGGGTACTTTCATGGGGAACAGATGTTCCTGCCTTTCATTTCTGATGACGAGGAACAATGCTTACCATCAGGGAAAGACGTAGAAGTCAAGGCCTCTGTACTCCGACATCCGAAATAGATATCCAATGGGCTCAAGCCATGGAAGAGCTCAAAAAGGATTTTGAAAATCAAGTTAGACGGGTGGAGGAAAAACTCGGAAGAGAAATGACAGAGATGCAAGAAAAGCATGAAAAAAGAGTCAATACCTTGGTAAAGGAGACCCAAAAAAATGCTAAAGAAAATAACACCTTGAAAAATAGGCTCACTCAATTGGCAAAAGAGGTTCAAAAAGCCAATGAGGAGAAGAGTGCTTTCAAAAGCAGAATTAGCCAAATGGAAAAAGAGGTTCAAAAGCTCACTGAAGAAAAGAGTTCTCTCAAAATTAGGATGGAACAGATGGAGGCTAATGACTTTCTGAGAAACCAAGAAATCACAAAACAAAACCAAAAGAATGAAAAATGGAAGAGAATGTGAAATATTCCATGGGAAAAGCAACTGACCTGGAAAATAGATCCAGGAGAGACAATTCAAAAATTATGGGACTACCTGAAAGGCATGATCAAAAAAAAAGCCTAGATATCATCTTTCATGAAATTATCAAGGAAAAATGCCCTGAGATTCTAGAACCAGAGGGAAAAATAAGTATTGAAGGAATCCATCGATCACTGCCTGAAAGAGATCCAAAAAGAGAAATTCCTAGGAACATTGTGGCCTAATTGCAGAATTCCCAGGTCAAGGAGAAAATATTGCAAGCAGCTAGAAAGAAACAATTCCAATATTGTGGAAATACAATCAGGATAACACAAGATCTAGCAGCTTCTACATTAAGAGATCGAAGGTCGTGGAATATGATACTCCAGAAGTCAAAGGAACTAGGACTCAAACCAAGAATCACCTACCTAGCAAAACTGAGTATAATACTTCAGGGAAAATATGGTCTTTCAATGAAACAGAGGACTTTCAAGCATTCTTGATGAAAAGACCAAAGGTGAAAAGAAAATTTGACTTTCCAACACAAGAATGAGAAGAAGCATGAAAAAGTAAACAGCAAAGAGAAGTCATAAGGGACTTACCAAAAGTGAACTGTTTACATTCCTACATGGAAAGGCAATATTTGTAACTCTTAAAACATTTCATTATCTGAGTAGTTGGTGGGACCACACACACACATACACACACACACTCACACACACATGTACATGTGTGTGCACACACACATACACACATGCACACACAGAGACAGAGAGCACAGAGTGAATTGAACAGGATGGGCTCATATCTTAAAAGAAATTAAGGTAAATGGTGAGAGAGAAATGCACTGGGAGGAGAGAAGGTGAAAATGAATTGGGTAAATTATCTCTCATTCAAGAGGCAAGCAGGAGTTTTTAGTGGAGGGAAAAAGAGGAGACCTGAGAAAAAAACATGAAGTTTACCCTCATCACATTTGACTAAAGAAAGGAATTAAATGCACACTTATTTTGGTATGAAAACCTATCTCACAATACAGGAAAGTCGGGGAGGAGATAAGCAGGGTGGGGGGGGATGATGGAAGGGAGGACAATGCGAGGAGGGAGCAATTTGAAGTCAACACTCTTGGGGAGGGACAGGATCAAAAGACAGAATAAAATCAATGGGGGGCAGGATAGGATGGCGGGAAATACAGTTAGTCTTACACAACATGACTGTTATCGAAGTCATTTGCAAAACTACACAGATAGGACCTATATTGAATTGCCTGCTTTCCCAAAGGGAATGGGTGGGAGGGAGGAATGGGGAGAAGTTGGAACTCAAAGTTTTAGGAACAACTGTTGAGTATTGTTCTTGCTACTAGGAAATAAGAAACACAGTTAATGGGGAATAGAAAGTCATCTGGCCCTACAGGACAAAAGAGAAGATGGGGACAAGAGAAGGGAGGGATGATAGAAGAGAGGGCAGATTGGTGATAGGGAAAATTAGAATGCTCAGTGTATTTGGTTGGGGGGAGGGGACAAATGGGGAGAAAATTTGGAACCCAAAATTTTGTGAAAATGAATGTTAAAAGTTGAATAAATAAATTTATATTAAAAAAAAGACAACTTAGAAGGTTGGCTTAATATATCTATCACATAAGGGTGAGAGTGGAACACAGTCCAACAGAGGTTGCAGCAAGGCATGCCACAGGAAACAAGGTGACATTTAAGCTACCGATCTGTTGTATCTCATCTTTGAAATATGACTAATCTAATTCTTTTTCCAGGTATATGTGCACACGATTATCTTTTGTCAAAATACTTTGTGCAAGACATCCCTGACAAATTACTTCCCACCACCAATGATTTTATATTTTCTTTTAGGCTACTTGTAATTATGATTGGTCTAAAATCAAAGTGTTTTGTGATTGTCAACCATATATCATGACTGAAAAAATATCGATATTAAGGAAATAGAATGCTGAAGCAAGAAAGAGTTTTGGATGACTGAAATACTATGTAATATCCCAAGTATAATAATATATCAAATCTGCATGGTTGTTTCAAGATTTACAAATAATTTAGCATTTCTTGGCCCTCAAAATGACTTTGTCAGGTGGGTCCTATTATTATTGTGATTTGTCCAAATAGGAGTATTGAAGCTAAGGGGTGTTATGACCTCCACAATGTCTGATAAATGTAAGAAGCATATTTCAAACTGTGTTCTTGACTATGAAATCAATGCTCTATCCACTGCACAATGTTCTATAATTTACTCTTCTTCCTCACTTCTGAGTAGATCTTTTTCCTTCTGAATGTATCATCCATCTGAGCTACTCTTTTTGATATTATTACTAACAGAAATTCAAATAATTTAATAGAGAATTCTATGCTTATTTGTGTGTAAGGAAGGTTGAGTAGAAGTTAACTTCCTTTGTCCCCTTCCAGAGAGCTCAAGGTTGGTGTGGCCTCTTCAACCATCTTCAAGTTGATCTTGAGTTCACTTCAGAAATGATCACGCAACTCTGAGCCCCAGAAATCCTTCTACTTCTCTGGTTGTTGTGTAATTCCTTTGTCCTGTTCCTCTGTGATAAAGGAATGTTCTAACACATTGTACAGTCATTATAGAGCTCATGTCCAAAGTGTGTGTGTGCATGTGTATGTGTGTGTGTGTTGTGTGTATGTGTGTGAGGTGGTGGGTGGGTGTGGGTGTGGGTGTGAATGGGTGTGTGTGTGTGTGTATAGTGAACTAAATACTGTGATTGCAGGTAACATAAAATTGAACTTGTAGAGAATTGGGACAAAAATATCTATCTGTGTCATACAACTAAGACATCCCAAGTGTTTTGTAAATGAGTTTTAAAATGCTAATATTGAGGGAAGTAGAGTCAACTGTTTTATCTAGAGATACTTTGATACATGACTCTGGGGAATATTAGTTTGATTCCTTGGTTTGCTTGAAATCTTGAATGAGTGTGAAAATTACATGCTTGCAAACATGTAAACTAAAAAAAGTGAAACAAATAAAATTTACTTTTATCTTTTACCTTATCAGGTAGTTCCCTAGGAAGGGGTTACCAAAATGATGTCTTCTAATTAACCAATTCTTCTAGTAAGAAGATTACTGATTGATTGCTTATTGAAAGACCTGAATTTTTTTTTAAATCCAATCAATGAATCTGTAGTATTAAGTTTTAGTAATTTCTTACCTAATCTTTATTTTAAAAGTGCACTGAGTTTGAGTGTCAGCTTAAGAGAATGGATTTAATTTTATTTTTTCCTAAATAATGTAAAATACTGGTATCTTGATAGTATGGTTCACTTTTCAGAAATGTTCATATAGAACTCCCAAGTAATGTACAATTTCATTTTAAAAAAAGTGTGTGTGTGTTTCTGCATAATTCATTGGATGAAATGAGCTCTCAACATTATCCGTGGATGACTTAAAAAATCCTGTACAGTTTATAAGAAAGATTTGATTATATAGGTCCTTAGTGTCCATATGTGCTGTAGGCTTTGAATTATTCATAAACAACTAATGTCCTAAAGAGCTGCTTATATAGCAACACTTTTAACTATGTAATTTAGCTAGTTTAAGTAAAAACTTAGTTACCTAAAAGCAGAGGTTCCTATGTGTGCAAGAAATATTGACTGATTGTGTACATATGTGATATAAATAGACATTTTAAATTTGGACAGAATATTCTTATACCTTTCAACTAACAGAGGAATTAAGCTTCTCTTGAAATTCTCCCTCCTCTTCAAAAAATGCAGCCTTTAACATTAAGAACTTTCTCTTTCTGACTTTCTGTGGTACGCAGCATTCTACCTCCATGGCTTCCATACGGTCCCTTTATTTTCTCTTTGGTCTTCTCTCTGAGCTGAAGGGTTATATTTTCGTGTTCCTATGTTGAGCTTATCTCATTAATTCCACTAACTAATCTTTCCAGCATGTAGAGTCATTACTTTATTTGGTTTTATAGCTCAGTTAAACCAGATACGTATGTTCGGGAATTCTGAAACAATGGCTACTCAGGAAAATTTATACAATCACAAGAATTATTGTTATGGAACAAGCAAAAGGACAAAGATAGCACACACACACATACACACGCATATACAGACACACATGCACTCATGCATGCATGCACTATATGGCAATAAATATGGACAGAGGTTCATTCCCACAAATGCAAGAAACTCATCCATGAAGCATGAGGGTAAGGGAGATATGACAGGGAAAGAACACTCTCAAAGTTGAGGTTCAAGTGGCAAGATTATATACCCTAAAATGGGCTTGCTTGAGAACCAGTAATAAAGGCCAGATATAGGAGTGGGCATTTCGAATCAAAGATGTTACAGAAAAAAAATTTCCGAGTTCCTTATCAGTGAAGATCCAGTAGGGAGAGTTTCATTATTGGGACCATAAATCAGTGGGAGGATCTAACCTTAAGGAAGAAAGAGAACAACTTGAAGATCCTGTGGCAGGTCAAGAATTTCCAATCAAAAAACAACAAACCTCTTTTTGTCTCACAACAAGTTAACATTGGAAAAATAAAAACTATTTTACTTATATTTTCCTATAGATATTAGGACCATTTAGCCTAAGTGACTCTGTAATTAATTCTTTCTTTGTAAATATCAAACAATGTACATAGCATCAAACAATATACATTTAAAATTATTACAATCCACTCATTGAACCTAAATATTATTTAACTAGAAATAATTGGTTAAAATAAATCAAATCATAACAATAATTTAACAATAGAAAAACTTAAAGATTTGTTATGGAGAAGTTATCAAAAACTTAGAAGCAATTGCACAAACAGAATAACACAGTAATCTGTGCGTGTTTGTCCTTCATTGCCGAAGAAGACGATGCCATCAGAGAAATGATGACATGACTTGCACCTGATTTTGTTTTGAGTGAGAGAGGGCTGTGCAGGTCACCAGCCTCACTTCTCCTCCAGAGTCATCTGAATCCAAAGACCAGATGTTCATCAGGATGACTGGAGATGACCCAGGATGAGGCAATTGAGGTTAAGTGACTTGCCCAAGGTCACACAGCTAGTGTCAAGTGTCTGAGGTAAGATTTGAACTCAGGTCCTCCTGATTCCTGCACTGATGCTCTATCCACTGCACCACTTAAGTGGTGCCCCAACACAGTAATAACAATCTCTAACAGAACACTTGCCTAGTAGTTCTACCTGTATGCAGAATATTGGAAAAGAGATCCCAAATCAGAGAAAGGACCTAAGACTAGATCTTTTACATGGTCCCAAGCAACATCTCCAAAAAAATAAAGGTTACCCTGGTCACAGAGTTGGGGAAGAAACACATACTGGAGATCAAAATTATCCCTTTGAAACCTAAATTTTATTTTCTTTTTCTATTATTTTCCAAATTTATTAATGTGTCTATTTTCAGTTTTCAACAATCTCCTCCATAAGTTCCAAATTTTCTCCCCCTCCCTCACAATATCCACCCCACGACAGAATGCATTCTCATATGGGTTCTACACATACATTCGTATTAAACACATTTTCATATTAGTCATGTTGCACACAAAAATTAAAATGAGTGGGAGAAACCATGAGAAAAACAAAACAGAACAAAACATAAAAAAGGAGAAAATGGTCTACTTCATTCTGCTTTCCAGCTCCATAGTTCTTTCTCTGGATGTGGATGGCATTTTGTATCATGAGTCATTTGTAAATGTTTTAGGTCTTTGCATTGCTATGAAGGACTAAGTCTATGAAAAACAGTCTTCATACACTGTGGATATTACTTGTATAATGTTCTCCTGGATCTGCTTACCTCATGCAGCATCAATTGCTACAATTCCTTTCAGGCTTTTCTGAAGTCAACTTCTTCATCATTTCTTATAACACAATAGTACTGCACTGTATTCACATAACACAATTTGTTCAGCCATTCCCAATTGAAGGACTTTCCTTTGATTTTAAGTTATTGGCCACCACCAAAAGAGCTGTATATGTGGATCCTTTTCCATTTTTATGATCCCTTTGGGATACAGCCTTAGAAGCAGCATTGGTAAATCAAAGGATATGCACATTTTTTAAAAAAACTATATAATTTCTTTATTTTTCAGTTCTTCACATTCACTTCCACAAGAATTTGAATTCAAAATTTTCTCCCCGTCTCTCCTCATGATCCACCCCAGGAAAAGCATGCACCCCATCCACACCTTCTTCCAGTATGTCCTCCCTTCTATTAACCACCCTTCTTCCATTCCCTTTTCCCTCTATTTTCCTATAGGGCAAAATAGATTTCTATGCTACATTGCCTGTTGCATGCTAAAATAATTTTTAACATTGATTTTTAAGCTTTGAGTTCCATAGTCTTTCCCTCCTTCCTCAACCACTCTCATTGACAAAACAAGCAATTCAATATGGGTCATACATGTGTAAAAATGCAAACCATTTCCATAATAGTTATGTTGACAAAGACTAACTATATTTCCCTCTGTCCTATCCTGCACTTCATTTATTCCATTTCTCCCTTGACATGTACCTCCAAAACAGGGTTTCCCTCTGATTATCCCTTTCCCCATTTTGCAGTCCCTTCTATTATGTTCCTTCTCCTATCACTTTCCCCTTTCCCTTCCTGCAGGGTAAAATAGATTTCCATATCCATTTGAGTGTGTGTTATTCCCTCCTTAAGCCAAATTCCATGAGAGTAAGGCTCAATTATTTCCTTTCATCTCTCACCTTTCCCTCCATTGTAGAAGCTCTTTCTTCTCTCTTGTATGTGAGATGATTTGCTACACTCTACCTCTCCTTTGCTCTTACTCCTAATGCATTCTATTCAACAGTAAATTTTATTTTGGTAGGTATTCTGCCTTCATAATCACCTCACCCTGTACCCTCTGTCTATGTATACACACACATACACATATATACATACATATATATGCCCATGTACATATACTTACCTACACATATATACCATGTATATATATACATAGCCATACACACTTACATAGACATACACACACACACACGTATATATATATATATACAGTCCCTGGGTTTGTTTTAGCAGGTAGACTCCCAAATATTTCTTAGTGCTTACAGTAACTTTATATGTGATTTCTCTTTGTATCTCTTGCTATTCGACTTTTTTAGTGACGTATAGAAATGCAGATGATTTATGCGGGTTCACTTTGTATCCTTCAACTTTGCTAAATTTGTTTATTATTTCAAGTAATTTTTTACTTGATTCTCTAGGATTCTCTAAGTATAACTTCATGTCATTTACAAAGAGAGATAACTTAGTTTCTTCTTTACCTATTCTAATTTTTTCCATTTCTTTTTCTTCATATTGCTAAAACTAAAATCTCTAGTACCATGTTGAATAACAGTGGTAATAACTGACATCCTTGTTTCACTGCCTATCTTATCAGAAATGCATCTAGTTTATCCCCATTGCATAACCTGCTTGTTGATGGTTTCAGGTAGAAAATATTTATTATTTTAAGGAAGACTTCATTTTGTCCTATGTTCCCCAATATTTTCAATAGGAATGGGTGTTGTGTTTTATCAAAATTTTTTCTGCATCACTTGAGATAGACACATGGTCTATGTTAGTTTTGTTGTTAATATGATTACTTATGCTGACAATTTTCCTAATATTGAACCAGTTCTGTATTCCTGGTATAAATCCTAGAAGATGAAAGTGTATTATTCTTGTGAGAAGATGCTGTCATCCTTTTGCTGATATCTCATTTAAAATTTTTGCATGTGTGTTATTTAGGGAAATTGGTTTATAATTTTCTTTCTCTGTTTTGCCTCTTCCCAGTTTAGGTATCAGGACCATATGTGTATCATAAAAAAAAAAAAAAAAAAATTGGTAGGAATACTTAAACCAGTTTTCCCAAATAGTCTATATATTATTATAATTAACTGCCCTTTAAAAGTTTGGTACAATTCACTTTTAAATCCATCTGGCTCTGGAGCATTTTTTCCTGCGGAGTTCGTTGAGGGCTTGTTCAATTTCTTTTTCTTAGATAGGGTTAAGTATTTTACTTCCTCTTCTGTTAATATGGGCAATTTATATTTTTATAAATGTTAATCAATTCCATTAAAATTGTTAAATTCATGGTCATTCAGTGTTGGGTAAAATAATTTCTAATTATAGTTTTAATATCTTCTTCATTGGAGGTAAATTCATTCTTTTTATTTTTGAACCGGTAATTTGGATTTCTTCTTTCTTTTTTTTTTGATCAAACTGACAAAAGGTTGATAAATTTTATTTTTTTTCATAAAAGCAGATATGTTTTATTCATTAGTTTTATATTCTCTTACTTTGAAATTTACTAATCTCTCCTTTTTCTCCTCTTTTTTTCATTCTTTTGGTTTTGTTTTGTAATTTCTTGGTTTCTCATGAAATTATTAGTTTCCATCAGCTCCATTCTAATTTTTAAAGAGTGATTGTCTTCAGTGAGCTTTTGATCCTCCTTTTCCATTTGGCTAATTCTGCTTTTTAAAGCATTCTTCTCCTTGTTGGTTTTTTGAACGTCTTTTGACAATTGAGTTAGCCTATTTTTCAAGGTGTTATTTTCTTCAGTATTTCTTTGGGTTTTCCTTAGCAAGCTGATGACTTGCTTTTCATTATTTTCTTGCATCACTTTCGTTTCTCTCCCCAATTTTTACTCCATGCCATGTCTTTTACTTGATTTTCAAAATCCTTTTTGAGTTGTTCCATGGTCTGAGACTATTGCATATTTATTTTGGAGGTTTTGGACGCAGAAGGCTTGACTTCCTCTGATGTTATACTTTGTTCTTCCTCATCTGAAATGATGGAAGAAAATATCTGTTCACTAAGAAAGTAACCTTCTATGGTCTTATTTTTTTCTCCCATTTTGGGGCATTTTCTCAGCCAGTTACTTGACTTTTGAGATCTTTGTTGAGAGGAGGGTGTATTGTAGGGACTTGTAATTTCTCAGTTCCTCCAAGGTTGCACAATAAAGGGAGAGGTGTTTCTCCTCTCTTGATGTGCGCACTGGTCTGGGAGCAACCAAAACCTTTCCTGCTCAGCATCTGCAATTGAATTCTGTCACCACAACTCCCTCCATCTCCACCACTAGTGCTCTTCCTCACCCGTGGGAGGAACTCAGGGCTGATAGTTAGATCAGTGCTCAATTCCCCAAAGACTTTAGGTGGAGGTCTCCCAGGGCTGCCACTGAGGGCTGAGATTCAATCAACCATTCAATTCCTTCAGGGCTCTAGGTGGAGGGCTCACAAAATGGCAGCTCCCACTGCAGTGTCTGCTGCAGGAAGTCCAGACAGTGCTCCCTTCTCCTGGGTGAAGGAGCCCCTCCACTTACCTTTGCAACTGTCTGTGCTGTTTGCGGGTTGAGGAATCTGGGAACTTTTGCTGGTGGTGCCTGTAATCCTGTTCTGGGTCATGTCCCTGCTGTTCCACTATGGTCTATGCTGTATATGCTGGTCTGGTCTGTACTCTGCACACTGGTCTAGTCTGTACTCCACATGCTGGTCTGGTCTGTGCTCTGCTACCTCTGTCTTTATGCACTGGATTGTGAGATTTTGGATGTCCTAGAATGTGATTGGTTTTTGTTTATGTGCCATGTACTTCTCAGAAAATATATATATATATATTCCTTTTGATCCCCATTCAATATTCTCCAGTGGTTTTTCACACCTACCTTTTCCAGAATTCTATTTATCTCATAACTTCTTTATTCTTTATTTTGAGGTCATATTTTTCAAGTTCAGAGAGGAGGAGTTTGAGGTCCTCCACTAGTATTGCTTTGCTCTCTATTTATTACTGTAACTCCTGTAACTTCTCTTCTACAAATCTGGTTGCTAAATCACTTGGTGCATATATGTTTAGTAACGCCATTACTCCATTTTCTATTGCCTTTTCGAAGGATATAATTTCCTTCCTTAATTCTCTTGATTAGAACTATTTTTGTTTTTGTTTGTCTGAGATTAGGATTGTTACTCCTGCGTTTTTTCTTTTAAATTCAGCTGAAGCATATTCTTCTCCAACCTTTTACCTTTACTCTTTGTGTGTATCAAATGTGTTTCTTATAAACAACATATTGTAGGATTGTGGCTTTTTATAGAATGATTTTATCTGTTTTCAGTGTTCAACAATCACTTCCATATATCTTAGATTTGTTTCCACTCTCTCCCCCATACTCCCCGCTCCTTCCCTCCCTGAGATGGCATGCAATCTTATCTACTTCTACAAGTACATTTCTATTAAGTGCATGTTGCATAGAAGAATTAAAATGAGTGGGAAAAACCATAAAACAAAACATAGTACAAAAGAAAGTGGTCTGTTTCTATATGTGATCCAATTCCATAGTTCTTTCTCTGGATATGGAAGGCATTTTGCCTCAATAGTCTATTGATATTTTTTTAAGTTCATGTATTTCAATGAAGTACTAAGTATCCCAGAAGAATTTCTCACACACTGTTATAGGTGCTGTGTACAAAGTTCTCCTGGTTCTGCTCCTTTCACTCAGAATCACTTCATATAAGTCTTTCCAGTCTTCTCTGAAATCTTCCTGTTCATCATTTCTCATAGCACAATAGTATTCCATTACATTCATATACCACAGCTTGTTCAGTCATTCCCCAACTGATTGACATCCCCTTGATTTCCAGTTTTGGGCTACAACAAAGAGAGCTTTTATAAGTATTTTTGTACATGGGGGGCCCTTACCCATTTCTATGATCTCTTTGGGATAGAGTTCCAGAAGTGACATTACTGAGTCAAAGAGTATGAACTTTTTTGTAGCTCTTTGGGCATAGGTCTAAATTATTTTCCAGAATGGTTGGATCAGCTCACAGTTCCACCAACAATGAGTTCCAACTCTCCCACAACTTCTCCAACATTTATCATCTTCCTGTTTTGTCATGTTTCTCAATCTGATAGGTGTGATGTGGTGCCTCTGAGTTGTTTTGATTTGTACCACTCTAATCGAAAGTGATTTAGAGCCTTTTTTATATGATTACAGATAGCTTTAATTTCTTAGGATTGTGATTGTAATTCCGTTTTCTTATCTGCTTCCATTTTATGAAAAAATCACCCCATTCACCTTCACAGGCATTATCTATGTCTTTCTCTTCTTCCTAAACCCTTCACTCCCACTTTTGCTTTTATTTCTCCTTTCCCCTCCTCAAAAGGCTTTTACTCTTGAAAACTGCCTTTCTCAATCACTCCTCACTGCTATCAGCCTCCCTCCCCTTTATTTCCCTTTTTCCTTAGTACTTCTTCTCTCCCTTCTAACCACTTCCTTCCCTTTCTTTCCTTTTTGTGGTCCTAATGACTGTAGGGAAAGTTAGATTTCTATACTTAACTGCCTGTATTCTTCCTTCCTTAAAACATATCTGATGAGAGTAAAGTTCAAACAATGCTCATCTTCCTCCCTTCTTTCCCTCTCCTATAACATGTTTCTGTGCCTCCTCATGTGGTGTCGTTTACCCTTTTCTGCTTTTCACCTTTCATCGCTTAATTAGGTTTTTAGTCATCAGTTCAGTTATTTTATACCAACACTTTCTGTCTATGCATATCTCTTTTAAATTTCACAATAAATATACAATAAACTTACTACCTTACAGAACCTGAATGTTGTAAGGAGTTGTAGTCTAATCTCTGGTAGTCAGGTAGATGAACATGTCATGGATATTTTGACAGTCTATGTGTTTTGGGACCACCCATAAGAATATCATCCACATAGGGTCTTGTGTGGAGGCCCTCTTCTACCATGAGTTCCTCTAAGTGCTGGAAGCAATATTCCATGTGCCAGGACTATTCAAATAGCTCAGAACAAGGGTGTGAATGTGGATTGTGAGTCTTTGAAAGTAACAGCAACCACCTAGAGAGTTGGATGGTTTGCAATAAGCATGCCTAACTGTGTCGGAGTTTGTCCTGTGACTGAGACTTTCAGCTCATAATAACCATGCATGTATTTGGAAAAGGGAGATGGATGCTAGGTATGACAACAACTTGTATTTTGGGAACCAATAGAGAATCCATCTTTAAATTAGTGGTGGTGCATTATGTACAAGAGTGTGGCCACCAAGTCCCTGCTCAGGTTTGAATATTCTATGATGAATATACCTCTGTGTCCAAAAGGGCCCCACATTCTTGACTATTAGTAGATGATCTCTAAATTAAAAGGACTGTGTGCAGAGGCAGCCATCCCAAGCCCCAGATGTATTGCCATGTTTTTCTTCTGGGGCCTCTGACATTCCTAGAGGCTGGAGGCAATGCTTCCATTATCTTGGTTTTCACTTTTCTGGCTGCCCTCGTGTATTTTGCCATTGCTCTGTCCCTCCCTTGCTCACACCATGACAGGAGACCTCTCAGTTTTCCTCCCAACTTGCCCAAAATCATCCAGCTCGAGGCGCCAGATCTCAGAGGTATTATCATAGGGTAGACTGGGTGTCTTTTTCTGCCCAATCTCAAGGGCTGATATTCTGACTGCTTTTCCCCTGGACCATCTCCTGGCCTTCCATCTCTGGGCCCCAACAACTCTGGTCTCTTTTAGTTTTAATCTTTCCCTAGGTCCATCCCCTCTTCCCCTGCAAGCCTCATTGGACTATACTTGAATGTATTACTCTTTCTTGGATCTCTCCACCACATTAGTTAAGAGTTGCATTTATAAATGCTACAGTTAAGAGCAGCATTTGAAGTGTCAGGTACAGTCATTGGGAGGAGGGTGGCATAGTAATTCCTTAAAGAAACAGGGAGTGAGCACCATTGTCTAAGCCAGTTTCTTCAGGCCCTGCCTATCTTTCCTCTACTAGGGATCATCATTATCATGGTATAGGTGCAACATTTTACCTAATCCCTTCAGCAAAGAGGAATTTATGTAACTACTGGTTTAACTTCCTACTCTTATGCATTAGATCTTTAATCAGTTTGGAATTCAGTGACAGAGACTTCCTCCTGGTGTGCAGAGGATATCAGCACTTACTTTGGTGACCATGTTGTCATCAGGAGGGCTTGGGAAGGGTCATCCTCCTCAGGTCTCAGTCTAAATCATCAGGATTGACATTGGTGTCTGGGGAATCTTTGAAAAAGTTATTCTTAATCCAATAGTCTGGTTAGAAGTGTAGTGATAATCTTTTTCTGGTTTAACTTACTTTGGAGCCACGAGGCTACTATGAGTCCAACAGAGATTTTTAGGGGACTTACAGCACTTGATAGCTCGGACAACTTCAGCAGGGATCTTAGGAAGAGTTGGCACTAGAGTTTCTTTGCCTAATTTCTTAAGAAGAGATCTGGAAGGTTTGTATCAAGGGTTAGGGGGTAAAAATGCTCCTGAAAAGGATTCTCTTTGGCAACAAAGAAGCAGTAACAAAGCCAGTTCGCACCAATTTTATACTATTGTTTAAATTGTTGCCACTCCTTTTCCTTATTCTTTGACTTACACGTAATGCAGGCTATAGAGAGAACTATTGAGTCGTAAAAAAAAAGTTCCTTCATAGTTCCTTTACCATCCTATCTCCCATTCTGAATCTCCAAGTACATAATCGATTTCTTGCTTTCACCTTGACTTCTTGATTCTGACACCTTGAAAAAATGTTTAAGTATTTTTATTAAGTTCTCTTAGATCTAAGTTACATCAGGGTCCCTTGTATGTCTCCACTACTTCCACCAGTCACAGACATGGGTTATCTCTCTCCAAGTAATCACATATAGTTAGTATTATCCTGGCAAGTATTATATGGCTGTGAATTATGGAGCCATACAATTGCAATAAAATTTAAATTACAACTAACCCAAAGAAACACATGATTAATACAACTAGGTTGTGAAATGTAACCAAAAATAGCTTGTATGTGAGAAAATTATGATCACAAAAGGAAGCCGGCTGGTCATGTAGAAACATGAGGGAAAACAGATGAAACAATCTGTATGGAAGAGAGGTACACTGAGGTCTTAAATTAAAACCAAAGAGAAGAACTTTGGCAATGTATAGGGATATTGTTTGGAAGATTGATAACAATAGATGGACAAGAATGGCTCAAAACATGGAAGAATTTTGATCTACATAGTTTATCTATATCTATATATGTGTGTGCATACATATATATGTGTGTGTACATATTTGTATGTATATGTGTGTATATATATATACACACATATATATGTATATCAATATTATCCTCGACTTACCAAAGCACTAATTGCTTAAGTCAGCAGTCTCCAAAATTATTTGACTACCTCTAATGAAAAAAGTCATCCCTGATATATGTACATTTATTTCTTTACGAATTATGCTTCTATACAGAAAATTTACATGGCAGAGTGGATAGAGAAATAGCCTCAGAACTAGGAAGACTTGTGTTCAAGTTTGATCTCTGACACATACTGACTATGTGATATTGGACAAGTCACTTAACTTCTCTGTACTCTTAGGAAACTTCCTGGTCAGAAGTTGCAGGGAGCATGCCGACCAGCATGGATAAAAGGAATTTTACTTATCCAGAAATAAATTATGACATTGAAATTATAGATCTTTTCCACCTTGTACATATAGTAGAATGTGCCTGACAAATGCTTATTGGTTGAACATAATACACAGATTATAAAAAATTTGCAGAAAAACACAAAGTGAAAAAAAAAGTGAGATATAGGTGAAATAAATATTTTAAAAATATTTCCATTTATGTTATTAGTGCAATAACCTTTTTGCTTTCAATAAACGTAACTTTTATTAAGAAAATATAATTGAATATGCTTCATTATTTTTGAAATGTTAGTTTAACACTTTTTGTTAAAATGATTTAACTGTCTGGTTCTAAGTTCATTTTACTTTGATTCTTGGTTTTAAAGTGTTGTCATGGCATAAAATACTAAAGATGATACATATATTCAAATGGAATACGGCATTGTTGCAAAGCACTAATAATGGCAGCAGCAGCCACTGCAGCAAAAGTACCTCATAAAGATACATAGATTCGCATGGAAGGAAATGCTTATTAAATCATGATCTTTATTTTTTTTTATCCCATTTGCCAGTGGTGAGAAAAATAAAGACTATAATTTTTTTTCTTTCTGTCTTTGCACTTGTTGTTTTAATATGTCTAGTAAATTTGCATTTTCCTTTAGATGGGGATGCAGTTTCTGGGGCATACTCTCTGGAGATCAGGTACCTTGTCCTGAGAATGGTTGTCTGATCTAATCAGAAGGGTTCAGAAACAGGGCAGGTGGCAAGATGAGCAGATAACCTTAGTTTTCTGGTGATAGCTGCTTACATTCTTTGACTTTTGAGTTGTCTAGTGGATCTGAAGATTCCTTGCAATGCGGATTTCAGGTCTCATAGAGTTTTGTGCATAGTTACTTAAGCTTATTGCCCCCTGGTGACACTGCTTCTTGGAAATTGCCCCTGTCTAGGTCAGGGTGGAGAACCAGCAGCTTGAAGGCCTTTGACTGATTCCAAACTTAATAGAACAAATTTGAGGAAGGATCTGTTCTGTGAAGTTTAAATTCAGTAAAAAGGCTGTACTTGAAGACCCAGAGGATCACATGTGTTCTTGAGGCTGAAGGATTCCCCATCCCTATTCTAGGTGATACTTCTTGACATTTCCCCTCCTAGTGATACTCCTTGTGCCTGCCAAATCTTGAGCTTTTCTTATTGCCTGTTTCCTAGGAAAGCTTTAGACTCTCTTTTACTCTGTGGTGAGAAGTTAGGATTTGACAGAGGAAGTACTAACCTCTCTACCAGTCTGCCCATTTTCTGCCTGGGGAGGTTTCAATGGTATTGACAGGAGAAGGAGAATCTCAGAGGCATATCGGTCTGCAAACATAAACAGCTATATTTCTCTCCTAGGTTCTAATATATTTTTCTTGAATCCTGATGTAATCTTTCAACATCTTCTTGGAAACCACTAGCTTTGGTGCCAATTCACTGTCATGTCTTCTGTTAATTTCTTATATCTTCAGGGCTACTCTTCTAGGTAGAGAAGAGAAGGAATGACATTGATAATGTGTTATAAAATGAGCTTTTAATATTTGAGCACTTGTCCAGAAATAAAAGTTTTCATCTCTGAAGTCCTTCTTTGGCATTGTCAGATAATTCAACATCAGAAACTGATGAAATATTATCAGTTGAAATGAGATTAGAAAAGACACATTTCCATCTGCTTTTTTCAAAGCACTTAAGGACAATGAGACCTTTCCATCTGCCTTTCAGGTGAAACCTTCCATATCTGTTGTCTCTATCAATAAAATGTGAGCTGCTTGAGAGCAAGAACTGTCTTAGTTATCTCTTAAAAATCCCCAGCATGTAACAATGTTTTATACATAATAAGTGTTTGATAAATGTTTAATTCTATTATCTCTTCAAAATTTAAACCATTCTTCAAATATTATAGTGTGATAGGTACATTTCTGTACATGAAGGAAGATGGAAATATAAAGATTTATTTCTTGCTCCCAACAGGCTTCCACTCTGTGGATTTCATCCATTGGCACAATTTCCCTATCTCTTTGCTATGAACTTGTGAGAAGTAGTTCTGAGCTTTGTTTTACCCACAGGTAAGTAATTTTAATTTTTGCATTTTACAATATATTTAATAAAAGATAATTAACATTGATTGAATAAAACAAAATCACCTAGGGTCAAAAGGAAAATTGCATTTGAACATTTTGATTAAATTTAAAATAACATTCATTCAAAAGTGAATCTTTAACTGACCTTACAATCTCAGAAGTATATCATGCTTACATTCTTTGAAATTTCAACAAATGCACTCATGCTTCAACAATATCCATCACTAAGTAGTTAATGTAGATTTAATGAGACCTTAAACTCGTATGCCCAATGATGTTTTATTGCATTCAGAAACCATCCTCACTTACCTAAACAATCGAACAATTTAATTATTTCAAAACTTGTTGGTTCATTCTTAGACAATTGTCTTTTAATGTGATACTCCACGGCTGACTCATCTCTAGGCTCAGCTGGTGCCTTGTAAAATAAAGTGATTAAAACCAAACCTATAAATTATGTGCCTCATACCAGAGAAGGATCTCTACACTGATAATGCAAAATCATACACTCATGTTTTCAGATATGCTCTTAGTTTCTGACTTATATGTAAACAGAAACACAGAAGAACTTTTGTTTCATGTTCCTAAATAAACTTTTAGCTATATTCAAAGTTCTTTTTTCCTGTTGCAGATATATCAAAATGTTCAGTTTGAAATCAAATTAGAACATACTTAATATGTATTTCAACCATAGTAGCAATTCAATCCAGGAAAAAAAGGCACTTTTCTATTTCACCATTATAAAATTAGGTTAACATGCCATGCACACACATGTATACACACATACAGCATACATATGCACACACATGCCCACACAGGCTTGTGAATATAAACATGAATTAGAATATGCATATATGTATAATGACATAGATATTAAAAGATGTAATATAGATGTAGAAACACATTTAGCTAGGGTGTGAAAGCAATAGTGAAAGCGATAGCTAACCACAAGGAAATAAAGATAACTAAATGATGCAAAGATACATATTAGATGATAAGTAGTATATATGTGTACTATATAACTAGATATTTATATTTTATCCTCCCATTAGAATGAACTCCTTGAGAATAAGACCTCCTTGTCTTTACCTTTCATTGTAGCATTATAATCAGCAGATATTAAGTACTTAATAAAAAAAAATTGTTCTAAAAAATTAAGTGATTTGACCAAGGTTTCACAGATAAGAAGTATAAGAAATAATATTTAAATTTAGGTCCTCAGGCTACAAATCTTTTCACTTCAACAGAATCAGTCCTAATGTTTGTTTACTTCCCATCCCCTAAAATAATATCCTTTTTGGAATGAACTGCAATAAAATGACTCCTATCTCTCTACTTATCCATTTTTCTCTCTATCATCTGAATTTATCTCTCATGTATCAACTATGGATCATTTAATTGTAAATTTATCTATCATTTATCTGTCATTTTATTACAATTGGATATTTATATCTATTTCTAAATCATCAGTTAGAAATGACAAAAAATGGCCTTTGAAGCCACGTCCTCAGACTATATATCTTTCCACTGCACCAGGGTCTCGCCTATTTCTTTGAGATATGATTGTCTCTGTTTCTCCATCCAAAGAGATAGTATTTTCTAAGCCAACCACAAGAAAATAATGTAGATGTGTAGCATAGATAAATAAATAAAGATGTAGAAAATAATTCTTTCCTGTGGGGGGAGGAGGACGATGTTTAGAGGGTTGCACTCTATTACAAGTATTGACATCTGTCTAATCAGTTTTTCCTCTGTTCTTTACCTCTTCTGAACAGTTCTGTTGTAATATACAATGCTGGCTGTCTGGCTATCACAGTCTGTGCAAATTAGTGCAGTTTGGAGTTTGACTCTGTGACAATAGAGGTGAAGGTGGAGTTCCATGTTGCTATTTTTTTTAAGTCAGTAGGCTGACTTGTGTAGTTTTGCTATAGGAAAAGGTGGGCATTAATTCATCAGTTTTCATGTTGTTTGGGTTCTTGGTTCTTTAGATCATGAAGAGAGAAGAGTTTGATTTATCTTGGGTGAGTAATTGCTATTTTGAAGAAATTTAAGAGATTATGGGGACAGGGAAAATTTACAGTCCTTTATCATATTGATCACCTGACCTGGAAGTCCTCCTCTTTAAAGGCACTCTTAAATGCAGTTCTTCTTCTCACTCTTGTATTTCTTTTTGCTTTCATTCTTGCCCTTGTGCTTCTTTGTAGAGATGGTAGCTGTTGTATTTGTAGCCATTTTTGTCATCCTAGTAGTAGTGATTGTAGTAATAAACTCCTGCTAGATTCTTTGAACTCTAAAAGCTATTGCAGCATGTTAATATCCTCCAGTAAGTTAATTCATATCTTCAGAAGGAATGTTAGAAAAGGAATGGAAATAGAATTGTAGATTTAAGAATGAATACGTAACAGTACACAAAAGCATAAGAATGTCCAGAATTCTTAACTCCAGAATGATTTTGGAGCTTGTGAAAAATTGCTAAGACAATTACAAAGGCTCTTTTTAAACCTATCCGGAAAAAGAGAAAAAAAAAAAAAGGAAGATATCAATCTAGTGTTTGAAGCAAATTACATAATATTCACAGGTGACAGAGAGAAATCAGAATCCCTCAACTCATTTCACTTCCATTTTTTCTGTCAAAGAGATTGATCTTCACCATGGAAAGGGAGAGAACAAAAATGTTTAAGAATGGAATGCAGTAATAAGTCAGGAGGCCATAGGAGATGAGTTTGAATGAGTTCACGTCTCAAGATTTTGTTGAATTATATTGCAGGGCTGAATTCTATCTCCATAACGTTGCACAAATCCATCTCCACTCATAGTTCCACCCCTGGAATTCAAAGCTTCATTATTGTGTTGTCTGTATGATTTTAACAACTTCCTATCAAACTACATTGCATGCCTCCTGTCTCTCTTCTAATTTGCAGAGCTCCTAGGGAGAAAATATTCCTAATAGACAGTTTTAGTTAAGTTGCTCTTCAGCTCAAAAACATTCAATGGCTTCTTATTCTCTACACTATTAAGTCCAAATTTCTGAGCCAGTGATTACAGAACTTCCATGATATGACACAAAAATCTAGAAGAAAATTGGCCAAGTAGAGTATATCCAAAGGAAGGTGTTAGGATCTAGACACAATGAAAGGAGAGGAAGTTGAAGCAACTAAGGCAATTAACCTAGAAAATTCATAGCAATCAAGCTAGAAAATTCATTCTTTAAGGGGACGTAATTGCTGCCTTTAAATACAGGGTATAATCTTAGTGCACTTTTAAATTAACTTAAAGCTTCATTAAGACTTTTGGGGCATCCTATATATGTTTAATTTGTATCTGGAAGAATTATACTTACATACTTATTCTTCCAGAGGGAAGAAATAAGTCCATTGAATGAAAGTCATAAAGAAGTAAATTGAGATGCAGAAACAGGAAGGACTTTTGACAAAGTAGCATGGTATCACAGAGAGAGGCAGCAGGAAATCATAAAAAAAATGCTAGATGTGGAGTCAAGGTAAACTCGCATTCACATCTTATCTGTGATGTTTACTACCCTTTTTCACCCTTAACTGAGCAAGTTATTTGACCTCTTTCAGTTTCACCTTTTGTCATCGGTAATATAGGGATGTTAATAGCTTTGGGATCTATTTCACAAGTAATCCCTCTCTGAGGCCTAAGGATAAACAGATATTAAGGCATAGGGTATGGAAAAGAATAAGGTTTTATGCCGATTTATAGTTGAAGTTGAAATGTAAGGAACCTAGGGGAAAAATGTTGTGCTACCTGATAGTTCCCTAAAATCAAGAATGGAACTGTCAAGATGTCAGATGATCCACTGTTTTCCAGAGATACAGTCCAGCAAGCAAGCTGTACCCTAAGGGTGGCATAAAAACAATCTTCTGTGCTCACCCTCTGGGTGATTTTTTCCTCTGGCAAAATCACATAATTACTGTACTCCTTTGATCAGCACCAGGTGTTCTTTGAGCTTGGACAAGAACCAGACAAGCACGGACAGATTCCCACTTCCCAGTCATGAAGTCCTGCTAAGAATCAAACTTGTTTCACTGTACCCTTTATTATCAGGAGTTCAGTTCACCATGCAGTAATGAGGATAAGTACTGAGATCTGCCTTGGGGTGGGGAACCTGCAGTCTCAAATCCACATGTGGTCTTCTAGGTCCTCAGGTGCATTGACTGAGTTCAAGTTTTATGGAAAAAATCTTTTATTAAGGTGATTTATTCTGTAAAGTTTGGATGCAGTCAAATGTCTGCCCCCCAATAGAAGGGGGACTCAAACACATGTGTACTTGCTTGCAAGCCATTTCCCTCATTTTGAAATTAAATTTCTGTTTGATTCCTGACTGTCTTTTCTCTAGCTTTCTCTGCTTGGCTCTGGCCACCTACAGGTTAGAGGCTGCTTCCATCCAGTTGACAGACTAAATTTAAGAAAAATATACTTTTTAAAGTTAAGTGTTAAGGATCCCCCTGAACTTGTCTTCTTGAATTACCACATTTTCCAGAAACACTGACCTGCATTATGCAAGAGGCCTTGAACATGGCAAAGATGAAGTGACTCCCTTCAAATCCCCCCTCAGTGACATAATCTGTTGTTTGCACTCAAAGTTTGACTCTCTTTGTGTCCTTGGGAGTCAAGGAAGGTGCCATTCAATTTTCGCGAACCTGAGAACATGTTTATGTAGCTGGGACCCTTGTAGATAAGCAGACCATCATATCTTCATAGTTTAGCAGTTCCCAAGGGGAAAGAATGAGACTTGGGCCATCTTACTTATTCCTGACCTTAACTCCCTTTTGGAAGAGAATTAGTCCTTTCCTCACCTGAATTGCTCTTTCTCTCCTCCCATGACATTCCCATTTAGGAGAAGATTATTCTTCCTCCTCCTACCTCTGGTGCAATTTCATGCATATGCAAGCTTCCATTAGGATTGTGAACTCCTTGCACCTGGGATTCCACATGCATGTTCATTTCTCTTGTACTAAATCAAGTTCCAACACATACCTCATAGACTTGTCATACATACATAACTACATACATGCATATGCATATATACAAATGTATAATATATGTGTATATATATACTTACATGTTTGTGTATGTGTGTATGTGTGTGGGAGAGAGAGAGAGAGAGAGAGAGAGAGAGAGAGAAAGAGAGAGAGAGAGAGAGAGAGAGAGAGAGAGAGAGAGAGAGAGAGAGAGAGAGAGAGAGAGAGAGAGAATAGCTAGTTTCTCATGACCGCAGGTAATGTCTCGTCTTTTTTTTTTTAATTGGAAGTCCTATATATCAGGAATTACTTATGTTAAGAGAGAGAACTCCTTTTTATAGGGGGGAAGCAAGCTTTGGGAGTTAAGACACTCCCCATTGTAAGTCTTCAAGTAGAAGTTGTATGATCAGCTGTCAGGAATGTTGCATAGAAGATCCCTATATATAATTCAACAGGCTCTTATTAAGTAGATATGTACTCTATATTATTCCTGTGTACTCTGAACTAATGGCTAAGGATATAAAATAGATAAAAAGCATGTTCTTAAGAAACTTATAATCAGATTTCATAAATGACTATGATATAAGAGGGAATTCCTAAGTACTAAGCAAGTGTTAAATCTAAAATGTATGTGAAGTTAGAGGAAGGATAGATGAATTTCATGTGGGAGAAGGCAGAGAATGCTTCATGGGGAGGGGAGGATAACATTTTGACAAATCAATCGATATATATTTATTAAGCACCTCTTACAGGAAAGGCACTGTGCTAAGTGCTGAGGATACAAAAAGAAGCAAAATAAAACCCCTGCCCTCAAAGAGCTTACAGTATAACAGGAGAGACAACATGAAAACAAGACGAAGTATGTGCAGGATCAATAAGATATAATTAACAATGAAGAAGTCACTGGAATGAAGAGGGATTGAGGAAGATTTTCTATAGGAGGTGTGATTTTATTTGAGATTTAAAGAAAATCAAATAGTTTAGTAATCAGAGTCAAATATGGAGAATACTAGTCATGGGAGACAGTCAGAAAACAATTCCCAGATGTGCAAGATGAAGTTTCTCATTCATGGAACAGTCAGGAGGCAAGTGTTACTGGATCAAAGAATACACACTGGACGGATAGGAAGGACAGATAGATTATGATGGGCTTTGAATGCCAAAAAAAGCCTTTTTCTATTTGTTCCTAGAGGGATTAGGAAACCACTGAAGTTTATTGAGAAGGAGTGTGGTATGACCAGTCATGCACTTTTGCAAAATCACTTAGGACCTTAATGGTGGATGAAGTGGACTGAAGAAAAAACTTGAGGCAGACAAAAACTATCAGTAAAGTATTGCAAAAATCCAGGTGTGCGGTGTTGAGGGAATCCCCTTATATTATCTCTCTGGTGTCATGCTTGTTCTTTTACAATATTCACTTTAAATTGCTTCGTAGTTGCCATTCTTTCCATTTACAATGTAGTTTTTGTGCTTTTTAACTCTAAATCAGTTTATGAAAGTTGTTCCATGCTCCTGTGTATTCACTGTGCCGATCATTTCTTATAATATGGTAATATTATTTTATATCTACATAATATAATTTTCTTACCCATTCCCAAATAAATGAGTATTTATTCTGCTTCCAGATCATTGATACAGTGTTGTTACACATATTTTATTGCATATGGGAATTTTAATCTTATTAATGATGTCTTTTGAGTATATGCCTAGTATCCACTGAATTTCTTGAGTAAGGAAGTCACATAGTTAAGCATAGGCTTTAGGAAGCTTATTTTTTCTAGTCTGTGGAGGATATATTAAAAGGGAAAGATTAGAAATAGGAGAAAACAAGGAGGTTACTTTAATAGTCCAGGAAATAAGTGATGAGGTTAATGAACCTGAGAGTTGGTCATGAGAGTTGAGAATGTGATGGATGTTAGAGACACTATGAACCTGGCATCAACATTTGGCAAATGAAGGAATATGGTAAAGAATAAGGAAGTGTTTAGATGAATATGAGGTTTTGAACACATTTGCTTAAAAGACTAGTGCTGTTTTCAACAAAAATAGGGAAGTTTGGAGGATGATTAGTTTAAGAATAGAAAGAAGGTGATGAGCTCCATTTTACACATGTTGAATTTGGGATACAAACTCAGTTGTCACTACTCTGGATAAGATATCCAGGTGGAAAAACACAACTATTGATGAATGGAATGAGCTTCCTGAAATGTAATGAGTTCTCTTCTCCCCCTTCAAAGTGGGAGCTCTATGATCCCTTTTTGGGAATTTATATTTTAGTGTAATTTGATTAAAGTACAATAGAACCTCTCAGTTCCCTTTTGACATAATACACCTGTGATTTTATGAATATAGAAAGAGAAAAAAGGAGAGAAATTTTGCAGTGATTCACAAAGGGGCAGGCAGAGAATTGAGAGGTAGCAAGAGTCAGAGAATGACCAGTCAAGAGAATATGTACTTAGACACAAACACCCCCCACATGGACACACATTTGGAGACTGAAAGAAGACAGCAATAACCTTGTATGTGTGGAGGTAAGAGAATAAAAGGTGTTAAATTCTGTAGAAAAGTCAAGAAGATTGAGGATGTAGTTTATCGACAATGAGGTTCTGAGTAATCTAGGAGAGAACTGTTTCAGTAGGGTGTTTGATTGGAACCCAGATTAAAAGATATTGAGAAGTAAATTGGCTGCAATGGTAAGCAAAATGTGCTAGTTGCTCTTTGCAGACATTTGGCAATTAAGGGAAGAAGTAAAACTGAACAATGATATAAGGGAGTAGTGAGTCAGAAGTTTTTCTTTTTTTAAATAATGGGATGGTATAAACATATTTATAGCCTGTAAGAGAAAGAACATAACTGATAGAGGGAGAGTGATTTAAGATTCAAAAAGGGAGGAGATTATCAAGGTAGTAAGACTATGAAGAAAATAGGAGAGAGTATGGTAGAGGGTACAGCTGGAAGAGCTAAACTTGGTAAGGCTTCTGCTACTTTGTCCTCTTAAAATAAAAGGAAGAAATAGGACAGTAGTGAGTGCACTGAAAATTTTATAGGTATAGAACAGGGAAGTTAAAGGAAATAAATTCAAAGAGTCTCAAGCTCAATAAAGTAGAACCTAAAGTCATCTTCTGGAAATGATTGGAGAAGGGTTGAACTAGGGACTTGAGCAGAGAAGGTAAGCTTGGAACAGCTATTATGGAGAGTGTGATCAAGTCAGTAATAGATAGATAATAATATAACCATATTGCTAGAGATTACTGAATATTGTGGAAGATTAAACCAGATGACAGATGAGGTCACTTTCAAGCTTTTGATTCTGCAATTCACTCACCTTATAGTAACCTAGTGATGTTATCAAGTTCCTGACAGCTTTCTCTCCCTTAGATAAAGTGATCTCACATTAACCTTTCCTTTCTTGTTTTATTGTCTGTTTTCAGTACAACTTAAATAGCTATTATGAATTCATTTTTCTTTCTTTTCTTCACTACTTAGAGACAATAATTTTTGAAACGCTCTCAAATAGATACTTAGATTGCTAAATTTAGAGGAGACCTTGGAGATTATCTACTCATCCTCTTCATTTTGCAGATAAGATAAACGAGTCCCAGAGTGGTTACATAACCTATAGGAGATCACAGTTAGTGGAAATCCTGGGACAAAGATCCAGACCTCCTAATCCATGATTCTTTGAACCACACCACGTGAATCTAATTGGTATTGCAGGAGTTTGGTATTTTAAAAGTTATCTACTGTCTCTGAAATAATACAGCATATTTTTCCTCAAATATACTTTGGTTTATCTTGTCTTAACTATGTTCTGTCAAATTAAATCTGTTAAAAAGAAGAAGGAATGCAGTAATTATCACCTGGGTTGCTAAAAGTGTCGAATCCAACATTTTAGTTTGGGAACAAGAGTGCTGAGCTTTGCCTCTTAACTGCAAATATCATGTGCCTTAGTACTACTCAAGCAAAATTGCTTCAGAATTGCTTCTGAGAGAGATCATTTTTTCCCCAACATGAAAACCCTCTTGAAAATTATAGGTTTCTAAGATTAGAACAAAACTTGAAACTTGGGAGGAACAAAATATTACTTGGTTCAGAACTCCTAAAATTAATTCAAGTTTTAGGTCAACCAAGAAGCAGGGGCAACTTTGATTTTTAAAGCTAAGTTACTGCTTTTGCAGTGTGTCTTCTGTTTTCAAGGCAAATTCCCTTTAAAATAGAAATAGTTCTTACTAATAAGTATTTCAGTCCATCAGTCTTTGGACTTAAAAATTTAAATGACAAATAGAGTTTTTTATATTAGGGGAAAAAAAAACACATTAAGTGCCTACTATGTTCTAAACACTTTGCTTAGCATCTATTATGCAAAGAAAACAAAAGATAGGTCTTATTCTCAAGGAGCAAGCACACAGTCCTGTTTCACTCCATTGGTGACTGGGAAGGCATGAGAGCATTGTCCACTATTGAAAATTCAGGCAAAGATGCCATCATGAAATTGATGTACAACAATGATGAACTTCTCATAGTCAGATTCTGTCAGTTTTCATAAACCCTCACGACTAACATGGTCAAAGGCTTTGGTGAGATCTACAAATATTGTGTGCAGATCTCTGTTCTTCTCCTGGCATTTCTCCTGGAGTTGTCAGGGAGCAAACACCATATTGACTATTCATCGGACCTTTCTGAAGCCACACTGACTTTCCGGTATATGAACACCTTCTAGGTGAAGGATCAGCCTATAAAGGAGGACTTTAGCAAGAATTTTGCCAGAAATGACTGAGAGAGATCCCTCTATGAATGTCACAGGACAATCTCTTCCCTATGCCTTTATAGAGATGGACAATGGAAGTATCCTTGAACTCCTGGGGGATAACTTCCTCTTGCCATATAACCTGGAAAATTTCAGTCAACTTTTGAATGAGCAATGCTCCCCCTACCTTGCAAATCTCAGGTGGAATAGAATCAGCACTGGTGCTTTGCCACATGAAGGGAGCCTAATGGCCCTCCAAACCTCTTCTTCATTTGGAAGTTCAGCTAAGGAGGAATTGACTTCAACCTGAGGTAAATGGTCATTGGCCTCAGCATTGATTGATGATGGTCTGCTGAGAACACTATGGAAGTATTCAGCCCATCTCTCTGGGATCATGTCCTTATCACTAATCAATGTGACTTCATCAGCACTTAGTAATTGTGATGCACCATAGGTTTCTGGTCCATAAATAGCTTTCAGGGAATCATAAAAACACTTTGGATTTTTACTATCAGCATAAAACTGAATTTCATCTGCATTCTTACTGAACCAGGAATCTTGTATCTCTATAAGCTTTGCTTGTACTTTGCTTTTGGTGGAATTAAATACTGCTTTCTTAGAGGTGGATGAACTATCCTGCTGGTATATCCTGTGAAGGTCTCATTTTTGATTTAGCAATCTCTGAATTTCCCCATCATTTTCATGAAACCAGTCTTGGTGTTTGTGAGTATTCTGACCCAGATGAGCAAACGCAGTGCTGTGCATCAAATCTCTGAAAGTTGCCCACTCCTTTTCTGCTCCACTGTTGCCAATTATGTGTTGGCTCAACTTCCCAAGTTAGCAACCAACTGTTCATGCTCAGAGAAGAGCTCTAATTTGTTGACATTAATTCTTCTGATAGTCATTTTGCCTTGGGTGCTGCCCTTTTGATGAATGCAAATATTTAACTTGGAAAGGATAAATCTATGATCAGTCCAGCACTCTGCACCATGCATTGCCTTTGTCACTCTCACATCTTGTCTGCCTCTTCTCCTTACAATCACATAGTCTATTAGATGCCAATGTTTGTTGTGAGGGTTCATCCATGAAGTTTTGTTGCATTTAGGTAAACGGAAAACAGTGTTGGTGATAAGAAAGTCATGTAATGCACAAGCCTTCAGCAGCAAACCACCATTGCTGTTGCTGTTTGAAACTCCATTCCTCTCTAGGACACCCTTCCAAGTCTCACAGTCTAAGCCTACTCCAGCATTAAAAAGTCACCCAGAATGATAAGCTTGTCCTCTTTTGGAACACTGATGATAAATGTCTCTAGGTCTTCATAAAATTTTTCTTTGATCTCATCAAGGTTCATCATGGTGGGAACATAGGCACTGATGATGATGGCATGGCATTTTTCTGTGAGTAGCAATTGCATTTTCATAAACCTGTCATTTGCTCCTTTTGGCAGGCATACCAGCTTGCTAACTATATTAGTTTTGATTCCAACCCATGCCAGCTACACAGCACTTCCCTTTGCTGTGCCCACTTCAGAAAAATGTGCACCCAACTCCAGCTTCAGCAAGCTGGCCTTTACTTACCAACCTTGTTTCACTGAGGGCTATTTGGATGTGATATCTGTTGAGTTCTCTTGCAACAAGAGCAGCTCATCTTTCAGGTCTACTGGATTTTTTGTTGTCTATAAGTGCGTGCATGTTTCATATCCTGATAGTGAGGGGAATCATCTTGGCTGATGTTTTCATACATTCTGTACATTTTTTTGTGTGTTTCAACTACATGGTGGGATTTCCCATCTGCCTCAGTTATCAGGCCAGGGTTAAGTAAACAGACAATGTTTAGGGCACTTTTTCTAGTCCCTTTCTCACACCAGGAGGGGAGCAGTGCCATCCCTTAAAGGCTGTTCCAACACCTAGGGGGCTGCTAGTGACACTGTTGCTTCCAGTGAGAAACGACCCTAGGACCTGGGCCACCTGTGTGCATGGTTGTGACTACAGCTCCCAGTGTATCTGCACCTGCTGCTTCATCACTTACTTATTGTCATAGGACTTGGAGCCATAATAGTAAAATGGTATGGGTGATCTCTTTTGATTTGTGTGTAAAATGGATTGAAGTGAGACAAGTTGCATGAAGTCATCAACCTCACTTTCTGCCTCAGAGTCATCATAGTCCAGTGACAAGACAGAGTCAAGATGACTGGCAATGACTCAAGATGCGGTGGATGACATTGGCATCTTTGGTGTCTAACCAAGCTCTAAGTGCTCCACATCACCTATTTCATCTGCCTTCATGGCCATTAGAACAAATTGTTCTCATCTGCCCATTCCATCAGAGGAAATCCTTCACATGCTTGGGGTAGACATTCCCATAACTCAACAATAGGTTTAAGACTCCTTGGTTACCCTCAACCTAGTTTGGCCCATCTGGTGAAGCAGTTTACCAGAGTGTGGCCACTGCACAAGCTCACAGGTGAGAGTTGGGTGGAATAGGTGAACACCAAAGGTGGAAAGAGACCCCCAGGATCAGCAACCATCACACTAAAGGTATTCATCCTCCCTGAACACAACTTATACCACTATAGCACAATAATATTCCACTATATTCATAAACTACAACTTGTTCAGCCATTCTCCAATTAATATACATTCCCTCAACTTATAATTTTTGCTGCCACAGAAAGAGCTGGTCTAAATATTTTTATATGTGAAGGTACTTTTCTCTTTTTAATGATGTCTTTGGTATACAGATCTAGTAGTGGTATTGTTGGATTAAAGAATATGCACAATTTGATTGCCTTTTGGTCATAGTTCTAAATTGTTCTCCAGAATGGTTGGATCAGTCCACAATTGCACCAAAAATGCTTTAGTGTTCCAATTTTCCCACACCTCCTTATGTCATTTTCCTTTTTTTTTCACAGCAACCAAGCTGATCGGTATGAGCTGGTATCTCAGAGTTGTTTTAATTTGCATTTCTCTAATCAATAGAGATTTAGAGCATTTTTTTCATATAGCTATAGATAGCTTTGATTTCTTTGTCTGAAAATTGCCTGTTCAAATCCTTTGACCATTTATCAATTATGGAACTATTTATAGTCTTACAAATTTGACCCAGTTCTCTAGATATTGGAGAAATGAGGCCTTTATCAGAAATACTGGTTTAAAAAATATTTCCCAGCTTTCTGATTTCCTTCAAATCTTGGTTATATTGGCTTTGTTTGTGCAAATTTTTTTTAATTTAGTGTAATCAAAATTATACATTTTGCCTTTCATAATGTTCTTTATCTCTTGTCTGATCATAAATTGAAAGATACTAGTCTTAAGAAGGATCAAGAAAAACTTCTTTCAGAAATGAGTATGGAGTTAGCTGGAGCTTGAAAAGCCTGGAAAGCAAAGTGACAAAAATGATGGGGAAAATTCTGGACAAAGGGGAGAACTTCTTAAAACAGAAGGATTAAAGAGATATTGTTTCTTGTGCAGTGGACAGGAAGGAGACCAGTATCACTGGATAAGCAGAGATCATGTAATGTAAGGGGGTGTAAGAAAATGAGATGGAAAAAGACTGGAAAAGTAGGAGGAGATTAGATCACGAAGGGCTTTGAATTCAAAGAGATGGTAAGAATCCACTAGAGTGTTTGAATAGGAAACAGGTGATAGTAGCATGATATTTATTTATTTATTTCGTTTATTTATTTATTTAACTTTTTACATTCATTTTCACAAATTTTGGGGTTCCAAATTTCCCCCCTTTTATCCCCTCCCCCACCCCAATACCCCCAGCAATCTAATTTTCCCTATCTCCAATCTGTCCTCTCTTCTGTCATCCCTCCCTTCTCTTGTCCCCATCTTCTCTTTTCTCCTGTAGGGCCAGATGACTTTCTATTCCTCATTAACTGTATGTCTTCTTTCCTAGTTGCAACAACAATACTAAACAATTGTTCCTAAAACTTTGAGTTCCAAATTCTCCCCATCCCTCCCTCCCCACCCATTCCCTTTGGTACGGCAGGCAATTCATTATAGGCCCTATCTGTGTAGCTTTGCAAATGACCTTCCTGATAGTCGTGTTGTGTAAGACTAACTGAATTACCATCCCTCCTAACCTGCCCCTCATTGTTTCTCTTCTGTCTTTTGATCCTGTCCCTCCCCAAGTGTTGACTTTCAATTACTCCCTCCTCCCTTTGCCCTCCCTTCCATCAGCCCCCCTCCCCGCAATATCTCCTTCTCCCCCGCTTTCTTATACTGTAAGATAGGTTTACATACCAAAATGAGTGTGCATTTCACTCCTTCGTTTAGTCAAATGTGATGAGGGTAAACTTCTTGGTTTTTTTTTTTTTTTCCCTCAGCTCTCCTCTTTTTCCCTCCACTAAAAAAATGTCCTGCTTGCCTCTTAAATGACATATAGTTACCCCTTTCCATTTCCCCCTCTTTCTTCTCACTACATTTCTCTCTCACCATTTACCTTAATTTCTTTTAAGATATGGTCCCATCCTATTCAGTTCAATCTGTGCTCTCTGTCTCTGTATGTGTATGCATGTGTGTATGTGTGTGTGTGTGCATGCGTGTACATGTGTATGTGTGGTCCCACCACCTACCCAGATACTGAAAAGTTTTAAGAGTTAGAAATATTGTCTTTCCCTGTAGGAATGTGAACAGCTCATTTCTGATAAGTCCCTTAGTACTTCTCTTTGCTGTTTACTTTTTCATGCCTCTTCTCATTCTTGTGTTTGAAAGTCAAATTTTCTTTTCAGCTCTGGTCTTTTCATCAAGAATGCTTGAAAATCCTCTGTTTCATTGAAAGACCATATTTTCCCTTGAAGTATTATACTCAGTTTAGCTGGGTAGGTGATTCTTGGTTTGAGTCCTAGTTCCTTTGCCTTCTGGAATATCCTATTCCACGCCCTTCGATCCCTTAATGTAGAAGCTGCTAGATCTTGGGTTATCCTGATTGTATTTCCACAGTACTGGAAGTGTTTCTTTCTAGCTGGTTGCAAGATTTTTTCCTTGAGCTGGGAGTTCTGGAATTTGGCCACAATGTTCCTAGGAGTTTCTCTTTTTGGATCTCTTTCAGGTGGTGATTGATGGATTCTTTCAATACTTATTTTGCCCTCTGGTTCTAGAATGTCAGGGCAGTTTTCCTTGATAATTTCATGCAAGATGATGTCTAGGCTCTTTTTTTGATCATGGCTTTCAGGTAGTCCCATAATTTTTAAATTGTCTCTCCTGGATCTATTTTCCAGGTCAGTTGTTTTTCCCATGAGATATTTCACATTCTCTTCCATTTTTTCGTTCTTTTGGTTTTGTTTGGTAATTTCTTGGTTTCTCGTAAAGTCATTTGACTCCATCTGTTCCATTCTAATTTTGAGAGAACTATTAAATTCAGTGAGCTTTTGAGCCTCTTTTTCCATTTGGCTAATTCTGCTATTGAAAGCATTCTTCTCCTCATTGGCTTTTCGAACCTCTTTTGCCAATTGAGTGAGCCTATTTTTCAACGTGTTAATTTTCTCAGCATTTTTTTGGGTCTCCTTTACCAAGGTATTGACCTGTTTTTCATACTCTTCTTGCATCTTTGTCATTTCTCTTCCCAGTCTTTCCTCCACCTGTCTAACTTGCTTTTCAAAATCCTTTTTAAGCTCTTCCAAGGCCTGAGCCCACCTGGCACCCCCCTGGAGTGTCTGGCGTACTGAGGCCTCGCCCTCCACGTCTTTCCCTGATGGCAAGAATACGTTCTCATCCTCACCATCAGATCCGAAGGTCAGGATCATTTGCACTTGTTGGAAAAAACTCTCTATAGTCTTATTTTTCTTCCCTTTTCTAGGCATTTTCCCATCCAGTTACTTGACTTCTGAGATTCCTTTCCACCTCCGCCTGGATCCGCCCAGCTAGTGCTTGGCCTCTGAGATTCAAATGCGCTTTCCCGCGGCAAGCTTTAGTTCTGGCGCAGGGGTGGGGGCAGGGCCGCCTACCAAGCTCGGTCCCTCAGGGGCTTTCTGCAGAGACTTTCAGGAACGGAGCGGGTAGGGGCGGAGTGGGGGACCCGCCTCCTATGCTCAGCTCCCTCAGGGGTTTTATTCAGAGGCCTTCAGTAATAGAGCGGGGTGGGGGCAGGGCCGTCTCCCGGCTCAGCTCCCTCAGGTTGGAAAGACCTTCAGTATTGAAGATCCTGTCTGCTGCTGGGGGATTCCTGAGTCCTGGGCCGCTGCCGCCTCAGCTGCCTCCCACGCCTCTGCCGCTTCCTGCCCCTGTCTCTGCCGCCGCCACTTCCTCCCAAGGGGGCCCAAGTCACGGAGACGCTCTGCTCCCCTCCCCTAGCCCAGCCTTCTTTCTCACTGACCTGTAGCTTCTGTGGGCGGAGGGACTTTCCCGTCTTCCGGAGCTTCCCCCGGAGCTTCCCTCTCTGAAGCCTGCTCGGGTCAGCTTCTCTGGGGCCGCGGCCAGGGGTGGGGGTGGGGTCTGCTTTCCGGAGTGCGATGGACCCCAGGGATGGCTCTCCAGGGCTCAGTGGAACGGAAATCTCTTCCCCTATGTTTATGCACCCCCTGCAGTGATTCAGAATTTATGGGGATCTCCTTTTACCTCAATTCCATGGGTTGTGGGCTCGGAACTCGTAAATGTGCATCCTTCTACTCTGCCATCTTGGCTCTGCCCCCTTTACATTCATTTTCACAAAATTTTGGGTTCCAAATTTTCTCCCCTTTTATCCCCTCCCCCCACCCCAATACACCGAGCAATCTAATTTTCCCTATCTCCAATCTGCCCTCTCTTCTGTCATCCCTCCCTTCTCTTGTCCCCATCTTCTCTTTTGTCCTGTACAGCCATATGACTTTCTATTCCTCATTAACTGTATGTCTTCTTTCCTAGTAGCAACAACAATACTAAACACTTGTCCCTAAAACTTTGAGTTCCAAATTCTCCCCATCCCTCCCTCCCCACCTGTTCCCTTTAGGAAAGCAGGCAATTCAATATAGGCCATATCTGTGTAGTTTTACAAATGACTTCCATGATAGTCATGTTGTGTAAGACTAATTGAATTTCCCTCCATCCTATTCTGCCCCTCATTGTTTCTATTCTGTCTTTTGATCCTGTCCCTCCCCGAGTGTTGACATCAAATTGCTCCCTCCTCCCATTGCCCTCCCTTCCATCTCCCCCCCCCCGCCTTGCTTATCTCCTTCTCCCCCACTTTCCTGTACTGTAAGATAGGTTGTCATACCAAAATGAGTGTGCATTTTATTCCTTCCTTTAGTCAAATGTGATGAGGGTAAACTTCTTGTTTTTTTTTTTTTTTCCTCAGCTCTCCTCTTTTTCCCTCCACTAAAAAGTCTCCTGCTTGCCTCTTAAATGAGATATAATTTACCCCATTCCATTTCACCCTCTTTCCTCCTCCTACCTTTCTCTCTCACCATTTACCTTAATTTCTTTCAAGATATGGTCCCATCCTATTCAATTCACTCTGTGCTCTCTGTCTCTGTATGTGTGTGCATGTGTGTATGTGTGTGTGCGTGCATGCATGTACATGTGTGTGTGTGGTCCCACCAACAACCCAGATACTGAAAAGTTTTAAGAGTTAGAAATATTCTCTTTCCATGTAGGAATGTAAACATTTCACTTATGGTATGTCCCTTATGACTTCTCTTTGCTGTTTACTTTTTCATGCTTCTTCTCATTCTTGTGTTTGAAAGTCAAATTTTCTTTTCAGCTCTGGTCTTTTCATCAAGAATGCTTGAAAGTCCTCTGTTTCATTGAAAGACCATATTTTCCCCTGAAGTATTATACTTACTTTGGCTGGGTATGTGATTCTTGGTTTGAGTCCTAGTTCCTTTGACTTCTGGAATATCCTATTCCAGGCCCTTCGATCCCTTAAGGTAGAAGCTGCTAGATCTTGAGTTATCCTGATTTTATTTCCACAATACTGGAATTGTTTCTTTCTAGCTGCTTGCAAGATTTTCTCCTTGACCTGGGAGTTCTGGAATTTGGTCACAATGTTCCTAGGAGTTTCTGTTTTTGGATATCTTTCAGGTGGTGATCTATGGATTCTTTCAATACTTATTTTGCCCTCTGGTTGTGGAATGTCAGGGCAGTTTTCCTCGATAATTTCATGGAAGATGATACCTAGGCTCTTTTTTGATCATGACCTTCAGGTAGTCCCATAATTTTTAAATTGTCTCTCCTGGATCTATTTTCCAGGTCAGTTGTTTTTCCCATGAGATATTTCACATTCTCCTCCAATTTTTCATTCTTTTGGTTTTATTTTGTGGTTTCTTGGTTTCTCAGAAAGTCATTAGACTCCATCTGTTCCATTCTAATTTTGAAAGAACTATTCTTTTCAGTGAGCTTTTGAACCTCTTTTTCCATTTGGCTAATTCTGCTTTTGAAAGCATTCTTTTCCTCATTGGCTTTTTGAACCTCTTTTGCCAGTTGAATGAGCCTATTTTTCAAGGTGTTATTTTCTTCAGCATTGTTTTGGGTCTCCTTTACCAAGGTATTGACCTGTTTTTCATACTTTTCTTGCATCTCTCTCATTTCTCTTCCCAGTTTTTCCTCCACCTGTCTAACTTGCTTTTCAAAATCCTTTTTGAGCTCTTCGAAGGCCTCAGACCACCCAACATCCCCCTGGGATGTCTGGCGTACTGAGGCCCCACCCTCCACGTCTTTCCCTGATGGTAAGAATATGTCCTCGTCATCAGAACCGAAAGTCGGGATCATTTGCATTTGCTCAAAAAAGCTCTCTATAGTCTTATTTTTCTCCCCTTTTCTGGGCAGTTTTCCAGCCAGTTACTTGACTTCTGAGATTCCTGTCCACCCCCTCCTAGATCCGCCCAGCTAGTGCTTTGGCTCTGAGATTCAAATGGGCTTTCCATGGCAAGCTTTAGTTCTGGCGCTGGGCTGGGGGCAGGGCCGTCTCCCAGGCTCAGCTCCCTCAGGGCTTTATGCAGAGACTTTCAGTAATGAAGATCCTGCCTGCTTGGGGAGTCCCAGGGGCCGCCCCTGCTGCCTCTGCCTCCGCTACTTCATGCCTCTTCCTCTGCCTCCCCTGTTTCCTCCCGAGGGGTCCCGAGTCACGGAGACACCCGGCTCCCCTCTCGGCCAGCCCAGACGTGTCTCTCACTGACCTGTAGAGTCTGTGGACGGAGTGACCTTCCAGGCCACCAGAGGTTCCGTTCCTGAAGCCTGCTCAGATCAGCTCCTCTGGGGCGGCGGCCAGGGCAGTGCTGGGGTGAGGTCTGCTTTCCGGGGCACGACGGACCCTTGGGACCTCTCTCCAGGGCTCTCTGGAACGGAAATCTCTTCCACTGTGTTTCTGCACACCCTGCAGTGATCCAGAACTTGTAGGGAGCTCTTCTTACATTAAATCTATGGGCTGTGGATTCAGAGCTCGCATACATGTGTCTTTCTTCTCCGCCATCTTGACTCCGCCCCTCTCTTCAAGTATTAAAAGAACTAATATTGAGAGAATTAAACTTGCTTATCGTAGAGGGTATAAATAGTAGCAATGGACTGAAGTTGTAAAAATACCCCTTTCTAAGAAGTAAGGAACATATTCCTAATTAGTGCTATGAAAAATGAAAGAGGCTGGGAAGAAGCAAAGAAAGTTTTTAAGCAAATCTTGATCAATCACTTATTGAGGATCTTGTAAATAACTCATGTATAAGTTAGACCGTGCGATCTCTGGGGTGCTTTAGACTTAGTTTCTAATGTTTCTGGTTCCTAAATAATATCAATTTCTTTTATGTCAGTGAATGGAATGACAGGTTATTTAAAAAAATATATGGCTTTTTTTGGTTTTCAACTTTCATTTCCACAAGATTTTCATTTGCAAATTTTCTCCCCATCTCTCCCCTCTTCCACCCAAGATTGCTTGTATCATGAATACCCCTTCCCCCAGTCTGCCCTCCCTTCTATCATCCCCATACACTTTACTTTTTTGGAGGGCAAGATAGATTTCTATATGCCATTGCCTGTGTATCTTATTTTCCCATTGAATGTAAAATCAATTTTTAATATTTGTTTTTAAAACTCTGAGTTTGAAATTCTTTTCCTTTCCCCCTCCCCATCCACTCTCATTGAGAAGGTAAGCAATTCAACATAGATTACACATGTATAGTTATGCAAAACACTTCCATAATAACAATGTCGTGAAACTGTATTTTCCTCCATCCTATCCGGCACCTTACTTATTCTATTTTCTCCTGTAACCCTGTCCCTTTTCAAAAATGTTTGCTTCTGACAACCCCCAATCCCAATCTTCCCTCTTTTCTATCATCCCCTCACATAACCTTCCACTTTACTTTCTTGTAACATAAGATACCCAATTGATTGTGGATTGATTTCCCTCCTTAAGCCAAATCCCATGAGAGTAAGATTTACTCATTCCTTCTTCCTCCCCCCTCTTTCCCTACATTGTGAAACATTTTTATTTTCCTTTCCATGTGAGATAATTTACCACATTGTATCTTTCCTATTCTAATTCTACAAATTTATTTCCTTTTCACCCCCAAATTTTATTTTTTAGGCATCCTCCCTTCATATTCAACTCACTCTGTGCTATCTATCTATCTATCTATCTATCTATCTATCTATCTATCTATCATCTATCTATCTATCTATCTATCTATCTATCTATCTATCTATCTATCTATCTTTCTTTCTTTCTTTCTTTCTTTCTGTCTGTCTGTCTTAACTACATATATTTCCTCCAACTAATCTAATCCTATATGTCATCTTCTTCCATTCATACTCTATGCTGGATATTCTCCAAGAAAATGAATGACAGATTTGAACTTCTGGGAGCCAAGATGGCAGAGTAAACTATCAGCATGCTCATCCTCTCCTTGTTGACTTGAAAATCCCAGAGACAATTGCCCCAGAAAAAATCCTGGAGTTGTAGGGTCAGCAGAAGGGGTACAGCATTCCTTTAGTTCAAAAGGCTAGGGAGATTGATGGGAAGAGTCCTTCTTACTGTGCCTGAAGGGGATTAGTGTAGGACCAGAAGTATCACAGCAAGCCCCACCTCAGTGAATCAGGAGGAGATCCTCAGCTCCAAGGAAGTGGAGGCAATTTGGGCCAATAGCAGGATCCCAGTGCACCTTAACACAGGCAGGTGAATTATGCAGACACCAGCAAAGAAGGGAATCCACCAGTCACTGAGTCTACCTGTGCCCTAACACAGCCCTAGAGAAAGAGAAGACCTCTGGCTAGCACAGCCATCCTCCACACATCACACTGTGAGTTTCAGTGTAATCCCAGGGAAACTCACAACTACTTCACCTGGCCTCAGCCTTGGCAGACACCAGCCAGCTCAGCATCAGATAAACTGCAGCATTACATAACTTCCAGCTGAACGAACTAGATTCCACAGCACAAAAATTTGGGGCCTAGCTGCCAGCACAAGAAATGTGGTGCAGAGTTCCCTGTGCTCCAGAAGCAGAGATTCACTTTAAAATTGAGAATAAAGGCAATTGTCATGAGTCAGAAGCAAACTAGAAAAGCACTGAGCAAAGAATCTTATTGTGGGGGCAGGGAAGATAAAAATAGGAATTCAGAGGAGGACAGCATTGACACTATACCCCCATCCAAAACCTGAAAAGGGAATGTGAGTGAGTCTCAAACCGAAAAAAGCATTCCTGAAAGAGCTCAAGAAGGATTTAAAAAGCAAAATTAGGTAGAAGAAAAAGTTGCCCAATGATTAAAAGAAAATTTACAAAATGAAAAAAAAAAAAAAAGAATTCGCTGAAGAGAATAGCTCTTTAAAAAGGAAAATTGGCAAAATAGATAAGGAAGTACAAAACCTAATTGGAGAAAAAAAAATCCTTAAAAGGAAAAAAAAATGGAGAAATGGAAAAGGAAGTACAAAAACTAACTGAAGAAAATAATTCATTAAAAATTAGTATTGAGCAGGTAGAAGCTAACGACTCTATGAGGCATCAAGAATCAGTCGACCGAAATCTAAAGAATTAAAAAAAAAGAAAATGTAAAATATCTTATTGGAAAAACAATTGACTTGGAAAATAGATCCAGGAGAGGGAATCTAAGAATTATTGGTCTCCTGGAAAGTCAACATTATAAAAAGAGCATGGACAGTATCTTTGAAGAAATTATCAATGAAATCCTGAGATCCTAGAACCAGAAGACAAAATAGTCATGAAAAGAATCCATAGGTTGTCTCTTGAAAGAGATTCCAAATTGACAATGCCAAGGAATATTGTTACAAAATTCCAGGATTATCAGGTCAAGGAGAAAATACTGCAGACAGCAAGAAATAAACAATTCAAATATTGAGGAACTACTGTTGGGGCCACACAGAGTCTTGCAGCTTTTACATCAAAACATCGAAGGGACTGAAATATGATATTCCATCTGAGAAAGAAGCTTGCACTGCAACAAAGGATCAACTATACAGCAAAAGTGAGCATAATCTTTCCGGCAAAGAGATGGACATTCAATAATATAAGAGATTTCCAGGCCATCCTCATGAAAAGGCTAGAGCTCAATGAAAAATTTGATCTCGAAATACAAGACTCAAGAGAGGCATGGAAAGGTAAACAGAAAAAAAATAGGAAAAATAAAACATGCTATTCGGTAAAGGCAAACTGTTTACATCCCTACATGGAGGATGATACTTGATATTCTTGAGAATTATAGAATTATTATGACATTTAAAAGGGGCATACATAGATAGAAAATGTGGGTATAAATGAGTTAATGTGATGATAAAAAACAAAAGCTAATTAAGCATTTAAAAAGGGGTTGTATTGGGAGAAGAGGAAAGGAGGAGGCAGAAAAGGACCAGTTACATTACATGAAAAAGCACAAAAGTATATTAATAGTAGAGGGAAGGAAGGGAAGGAGATGCTTTACTCTCATCTGGTTGATTGGTTCAAAGATGGAATAACATACTCAGTTAAGTATAGAAATCTGATTTGCCCTACAAGCAGTAAGAGCCAAAAGGAGAAAGAAAAAGGACAGGATGGTTAGAAGGGAGGGAAGAAATAGTAAGAGATAAGGGAGGGAGGTGATAGAAGGAAGGGAAAAAAGACGGAGGTAGTGATTGAAAATAAATCTCTTGAGGAGAGGAAGGGAGAAGGGAGAAATAAAAATATGAACATGGGGGAATAGGATAGAGAGAAAGAAGCAGACAGTAATCATAACTTTGAATGTGAATAGGATGAACTCTCCCATAAAACAGAGTCAGATAGCAAAACCCATTAACAACAATAATCTTACAATATGTTGTTAACAGGAAACACATTTGAAACAGAGGTGATACGGGGTAAAGGTAAAAGGTTGGAGTAGAATATATTATACTTCAGCTGATGTAAAAATTGAGAATAGCAATGCTAATTTCAGACAAAACAATTGCAAAAAATAGGTCTAATAAAAAGAGATAAGGAAGGGAAGTATATCCTGTAAAAAGACACCATCGAAAATGAAATAGCATCATTACTAATCATATTTACACCAAGTGGTGAAACATCCAGAATTTTAGAGGACAAGTTAAGGGACTTACAGGAAGAAATAGACAGGAAAACTATACTAGTGCAGGGCCTCAACCTCCCCTTATTTGAACCTGATAAATCTAGCATCAAAATAAACAGGATGGAAGTTAAGGAAGTAAATATAATTCTGGAAAAAGTAAATATGACAGACCTTTGAAGATTATTGGATGGAGATAGAAAGAAATATACCTTTTTCTCATCAGTACATGACACACTAACACACAAACTGACTATGTACTAGGACATAAAAACATCACACAGAGATAGTCGATGCATCCTTTTCAGATCATAATGCAAAAAAAAATTATATTTGATAAATGGCCATGGAAAGATAGACAAAAACTAATTTAACAAAAAAGAATGAGTGGATCAAACAAGAAATCATACAAACCACCTATAATTTCATTAAAGAGAATGATGACAATGAGACAACATACTAAAACTTAGGAGATGCAGTGAAATCAATTCTTAGAGCAAGTTTTATATCTCTGAATGCTTATGTGAGTAAAAAAGAGAAAGAAGAGATCAATGATTTGGGTATACAACTGAAAAAGCTAGAAAAAGAACAAATTGAAAATCCCCAATTAAATTCCAAATTAGATATACTGAAAACCAAAGGAGAGATTAATTATATTGAAATTAAGAAAATTGTTGAATTAATAAATGAAACTAAGAACTACTTTTATGATAAAAAATCAATAAAATTGATAAACCTTTGGTCAATTTGATTTTAAAAAAATGCTAATATGAAAAATGAAAAGGTTGAATTCACCTCCAATGAAAAGGAAATTAAAATAATAATTTGAATTTATTTTGCCCAATTCTATGGTCATAGATTTGACAATCTTAGTGAAATGGATGAATATTTACAAAAGTATAAATTGCCAAGTATAACAGAAGAGGAAGTAAAATACTTAAAGAGCCCCATCTTGGAAAGAGAAATAGAACCAGTCATCAATGAGCAACCTATGAAAAAAATCTCCAGAGCCAGATAAATGTACAAGCAAATTCTCTGAAACATTTAAAGGATAGTTAATTTCAATATCATGTAGACTATTTGGGGAAACTGGAAGAGTCCTAACAGAT